>JAEIFU010003170.1:0-31994 GCA_018904235.1 Lordiphosa stackelbergi | reverse complement strand
TTGACTGATTTTGAAAATAAATATTTTTAACTTGTTCTAAGATTTTCGTTGGGTTTTTTATGGATCTTTTTAATTCTTGCATGAAATTTTCAAATTAGTATGCTGTCAAATCTTAAATGAAGCCCATTTCTCGGACAGACTCGCACATATGAAGCAAATTATGTAGGGGAGAGTGGGGGGTTGTGATCATAGTTTTGTTTTTCGAACATAACTTCGCCAAAAATCAATATTTTTTCGTTCTGTAAATTTTGTATTTTAGGTAAAAGATGCACAAAACTTTCCTCATCACTAGTTTTAAAAAATAAAATTTTAGGTTTTTATACTCAGTACCGAAGGTACATAGAGTATATTAAGTTTGTGCAAAAGTAAGTAACAGGGAGAAGGAATCATTTCCGACCCTATAAAGTATATGTATTCTTGATCAGCATTAATAGCCGAGTCGATATAGCCATGTTCGTCTGTCCGTCCGTCCGTCCGTATGAACAAACAGATCTCAGAGACGGTAAGAGATAGAGGTTTGGCATGTATGGGACAAATGCTTCTTATGCTTGCAGGCAGATCAAGTTTATTTTCAATTTTTGCCACGCCCCCTCCCGCCCCCGCAATTTGGAAAAAACGTTTGATGTTTGCGACACCCCAGGAGGTCGCAATATTAGTTTATGTAATCATAGCACATTATCTCCCACTGAAGTCACACACTCTCACTATTACTGTTAATATAATTACTATAATTCCCTTAGAACGACTATGTAACATGAAGCCACATTTATAATTTAGTTAGATTTAGTTAAATAAAATATTCAAACACGCGCGCACATTTTAACGCGCGCCATCTATCGGCCGCCAACAGCTGTCGATAGGCAGCCAGCTGATCGCACGCGCCATCGTTATCGATATCGCGCACGCTGCCACAATCAGCTGCGAGCGCTGCCGCCAGCAGCTGCGCCAGCCGCCTATAAAAGGCGAAGCTCAGCGTGCTGGCAGGCACTTAGTCCGCGGCTCTGGTCGAGTCAACATCTTGGAGTAGCAGATCAACAAGTAAGTACCAACTACCTCTAGTGCGGTTTCCGAATCGGCTGTGATCGGCTCCAGGTGTGCGGTTTCCGAATCGGCATCTGTGTCTGGACAGGATTCCCGGCTGAATAGCGCCGTCGCTTGCCCGTCCAACTCCCACCCTGCGGTTTTCGAATCGGCGGTGGGCGAGCCACAGTGAGTGCGATCCCCGGATCCACTCCTGACCTTAAGATTTGGTTGGATGCACTGCACCCACAGCTGCCGTCATCTCCGGGACTCCCGTAGTGCGGTTTCCGAATCGGCTTTGTCGCGCTCCCACACACGGGTCCAATAGTGCGGTTTTCGAATCGGCTTTGGTCGGCTCCGGATGCGCGGTTTCCGAATCGGCATCTGTGTCTGGACGGGATTCCCGGCTGAATAGCGTCGTCGCATGCCCGTCCAACTCCCACCCCGCGGTTTCCGAATCGGCGGTGGGCGAGCCACAGGGTGTGCGGTTTCCGAATCGGCCCCTGGCTGTGTCCCACAAGATTGACGCACTGCATCCGGTAGGGTACAGTCCCGACACACGCGGGTAGGCCTGCTCCGACAAAGCGAGGCTTGGAACGACACCCGGTCACTGGGGTGGCGCCCACAGCGAGAATTCAGATCGGCCCCCGGCCCGATCCTCCAAGAACGACGCACTGCATCCACCAGAGAAGAGCCACTGCGCACGAATACTTCAGCCCAGGGACCTTGCTTGGGCTTACAAGTGCGTGGTTTGGGTTTGCACCCTCTTTTCTTCCGTTTGGGATTGCAAGATGCACGCTTGCGCTTGGGCTTACACATAGAACAGTTTTTCGGACTACACGACGGAGTAGGATTAGCCACCTCGTCGCCTTCGACTTCACCAATTGGAATGTCCAAACCGTCATTGTAGCTGAGATCAAAGGTGCTGCAGCAGCTGTCAGCATCATTTGTTTCGGAAGAGTCTTGCGAGTAGACATCCTGAGAAAAAAAAATCATTAGTTGAGATAAAATTTTCCTTAGTTTTACTTACCTGATTATATAACCAGCGTTTACTTTCAGGCATGTTCCTCCAGCGGCGGCCCGCCTGCCTCACTAGTTCGCGGCCCCGATAGACATTGCTATAGTATAGTCGAAAATCTCTTAGGAAGTTGAAGTATGGATTCCTGAAGGCATCTTTTACAGCCTTTGGTTTCTTCTGCAGTATATTTTCAACCTCTTCAACGAAGTCGCCGTGGCTAAACGATTCAAAAGTCTTCGCATTTCCTTCTTCAGTGGCGCTGCGGGCAATCGTCAGCTTGCTCTGCACTTTGTCATCTTCGACCACTTCAACGAAGTCGCCGTGATCCATAAGCGGAAACTGGTCAGATAATTTTAGATCCAAGTTCTTATGAAGGTCATTATCAAACTCATTTGCTGGTCCATCGAAAATGATTTCGAGGCTAAACGATTCAAAACTCTTTGCAGGGCCGTCTCCAGTGGCGCCGTTGCCAATTTTTACCTGGCTCTTAGATCCGCATGAAGACATCTTTAGACTGGGGCAATGTAAATAATTTTGAAACTTTTTAAAAGCCTACACAATTTTGCTTGTTCACAATTTACAAATTTGATTAAAATTTAAAAAAAAAAAATTGATTTTTCTCCACAAACTTTTCGTGTGTTTTGTACGTACAAGATCTTAGCACTAAATGAAGAAACTCAAACAACTTCGTAGAACTTGACTGGTTTTCAGTTTGAGTAAAAACACAGCGAGTGCTGTTATGATTTTTTCAAGCTATTTGGAAATTTGGTCAAGTGACTTTTAAAATAACAGATAAAAAAGTGGGGGTTAACAAATTTTTATTTTTGCCGCTTTTTCATAATTGGCGTTAAACTGTAGGTCCCTTTCTCTTGTGGTAAGAGATAGAGGTTTGACATGTATGGGACAAATATTTCTTATATGGCAGACAGATCAAGTTTATTTTCAATTTTTAGATTTCCTACTCCGGGTACAGAGTATGTTATAGTCGAACTTGACCTATTCTATTCTATTGCTAATTTGAAGTAATGAATCAGGTTTTGCCATTATTTTTTATTTGCGTTATCTGTAAGAAGTGCCTTGTTGAGGTAGTGCATCCGTAGTGTACTGAGCGGTCGATGGAAGAAAGTTTATTGAAGCATTTAGATAGTAATAAACAATATTTTGTTGAAGTTTTTTAGAAAAATTGCACGACATGAAAAGCAAGCGTAATAAAAATCATTTGGTAGTAATTGTGAATCCTGCAGCTGTAAAGAAGTTGCAGCTGTTGTAACGGATAACCCGTCTATGATCGAGGCTGGATGTTAAACATAAGATGGTGCGCACGCGGGATTATACCGGCTCTTGCTCGTCGACAAATGGGGTGGTGATCTTGCTACCCCCTTATGTGGGGCCTATACGAATTACATTGCTTTAATTTTCGCGTGCTACGACAAGCATAATAGAATACTTAACCGGAGAGATCACACCTGTAGGGTAGTTCATACTGAGAAGACAAAGGAGACTGTAAGGTGTTTAGCTAGACCTCTGGGCTTAAGAGGTGAAATGCCCGCCCTTCCTTGGTCATTCGGTACCAGTTCGTACGCTATTAATTGAATGACCCCTTTAGAGGGAGCCCTGCAGGGGCGACTTGGCTAGCCGAGATCAACAACAAAAAAAATTAAAACATTATAAAATTCTATTTATTACTAGTTAAATATAAGTGCTCTGGGTTAACCATTACGACTTGCGCTTTTATAAGTATTCGAGTAAAAGTTTTGCTTAAAGATAAAATGAACATATGAAGGTAGAAAAAAACTATGTAAATAATAAATAAGTGATGAAAAAAAGTAAATGGCACTAAATCAATAAGACATTTATAAAGGACAAAATAAAATAAAAGATAATGGGGGGTTTAACCAAAAAAAAAAAAGTCTTAGGGCCGTTTTCTCATGTTGCTGTTTTTGCAAATCTAGGTGGATTTGCTGTATTTGCTTTTCTCATGTTCATGGTTAGCTATCTATATGGTTTTTGTTGTCATCTGCTTCATCCTCATGTATTTCAAAACCATGTACATGCTTAACCAAATTATGTATTTTTATGTGTGCACGCATAAGGTCCCACTAAAAAATTTTAAATTCAAAAAACAACTGCTGCTAAAAACAGTTAAGTCTGTATTGATAAAAAGTAAACCCAAAATGAAAAATATTGGATGTGGCTTTTGTATGCAAGACACCTGCAGACATAGCCAAAGAGTCAGATCCGCATTTTAATTCCCCTAGTTCACTGCTTAAGCTAAGTTCACACAGGCAGATAATTTAGCCAAATTTTGATTAAAATAGAGATGATTGAACATTTTACAGGATTTAAAACAAAAGCTATAGTTTCATACGCAAATAATTTGATCAAATATGCCCGGAAAGTTACACAACTTGGCCTTTATGGCCAAATTTTCATCAAAATTTGTCCAAATTATTTGCCTGGGTGAACTTAGCTTTAGACCTATTGCTTAATCTCCCATCATAGTAACAAGTAGTTAAAAACAAAAATCCTTCTCCTGCTCTGTAAAATGCATGCTTTACTTTTTAAAATTGGCGCGCAATAAATAAAACAAAAATTCGCGAGATGGTAAGGCGCTGCCAACTCAATTTTAGTGCCTTTCCAGCCCTCCCGGTGTGACCGTGGCGCAAATGCCCAAATTCATAATCCATCTACATGAGACAACCGATTGCACAAAATCCACCTAGTTGCGAAATCTAGGTGGATTTCGATTTGAGCAAAAACAGGAACATGAGAAAACGGCCCTTAGTCTGCTGGTGAACGAGTTTGATAGAATTTTTAGGCAACAAAGTTATCGATATATTTTTGTTGGCGGAAGGTTTGAATTTTTGACAGCAAACAGCTTAATATAATTAAGAACTGACTACTAAATATTTATGACCGTCGTCACTAGCACCAACTGCTCCTGGAATTCCCCTTGAATTTTCCTTAAGACTTTGTTAGTCATTAAATGTTTGTTGTAAGCCCGGCCCCGGCGAGAATGGGCACATAAAATCAAATATCCGATGGCCAAATCCACAAAGTGGCAATGGTCTAAGAGCATAGGTGGGCAAATAAGGACAATTCATTCCCGTCCCGCCACGATCCCGCCCAGGCTGTCCCGTCCCGATCTCGACCAACAAATATAATAATACAATATAATTCAATATCGTCGCGCGTCTCTCGGGTCCCGCTGGAATCCCGTCGCGAGCCCATCTCTAGCTATGAGTTCTTAACGATGCACGGGACATCATAAAATAATCCATAAATATGTTCATTCTATATTTTTGTACTGTCCCAACTAGTAGTGTGGCCAAAAGATTTGAGTTTCCTTCTACTTAGAGCTGGCCAATGGCAAAAAAGATGAAGTAATGTCTCCTCCTGTTGTTCTAAAGAAATCGCTCTGAGCGACTCCCAAGCCCGCTGACCCGTTATGGCCCAGTTAAACGAGGACCACGTGACCCTAGCTACCAAGCGCCGGGTTTCATTCCTTGTGATTATCTTGCATGAGGATATGGGCATCCCTATCCAGCTCTTCTCCGGGAGGAGCTGAATGGTATTGCCTTGACAAACTGTGATGAGGTGTCCATGTACCCAGATGAGGTGGTTACTATGCGTTCGCAGGGCTTCTCCTTTTTAGAGTGGCGGCTTTTCAAGATTCCCTCCTCCTCCGCAACAACAAGTAGAGCCTTCAGAGCCTTGCACGAATTTCCGTGAGCTACTGGCGAAACCACGTCCTCTGCCATTTCATTTATTAAAAAAAAAAAGAAGTTTTCACATTCATTTTGCATTTGCCTTCTCAAAATTGCATGTTTGTTTACTTCTGACAGCTGTGTGCTATCGATAACAAATCATAAACAAGCAATTCTAACAAACTATTTCTTTGTTAGATTCACATCTAACACAATCACAAAAAATAGCAAACATGATTGCGCATAATGCCCGTTCACCAGCACAATCTAACAAAAATAGTCGATTTTTTGTCATCGATTTATGCTGCTGAACACGCTCAATTTGAATTTAAACTCTCAAAAAAAAATTTAAATTGTAAAAGAGCTTAGACGAAAAAAAAAATTTAAAATTGAATTCAGTTGGGAAGCGTCAACCTTTTTATTTCTCTGCTTCTCTTTATTTTCATTTCAATAAGTTTTTTTTTTTTTTTAAAGCAGAAGGAACCAATTGGGATTTGAATGTTAAGTGTTTGTTAAATTTTTATTTTTTTTTTTTGATTTAGATTGACTTTACTTTAAGGGTGGTTTGGTTTAAAAGTGCCATAACGTAAAAAGGTATATCAAAACTTTTCATGGGCTCACTTACTGTTCGTTAGGTTTTCTCCATCTCCACGAAGAAGCGCTTCCAGGTGTCGATGTCAAATCTGAAAAGCCTCGAAAAAAAAGTAGCAAACACATGCAACGCCAATTAAGTTTCCTTCGCGGCCGAATAAAACAATTAGATGGAACTCAGACAAGAGAAAGAAAAGAAAATCCCATTATTCCGTAAGGGAACACGATGGAAGAGAAAACACTCAGGCAAGGCTCTTCAACTCTCCAATTCTATTTTGTTTTAGCACTCACCCATGCACTTAAACACGCAAACAGAATTTGGGAGAAATTAACCGAAATTACTAAAAACTATTCTTGCCGCTTCGGCATCTTCGGCTTCTCTTCTCTCGTTCTCTCCTTATTGTTGTGGAGGGAACACCAACAAAAGGAACTCCCGCAATCAAAAAAAAAAAAAAAATTGGGCGCGCGAATATGAGGGGGAGGGGAAATTTTCCCGCCTTCCGCGCTTTTTCCGTTTTTTTTGGCGGTCGACTCTCACTCTCGTTCGGCGGCGATTTGAAGGGTGAAACCGACCCAAAAAAAACAACGGGCTTGGCGCCCGATCGCTTCCCGGCCGTCTGCTTGCTGCAGACTCCCGAATTAAACTCCAGAGAGCTACTCTGACCGAGCTGAGCGGGCCGCTACTCTCCACTGCTGGATCACAGCTGATGCAAAAAATTTCCCCAAACAAAGATCAGGTGCCAAACCTGGAATGTTTGAACACAAAGCAAAAAAACTCTCTTACTATGGAAAAGGAATATACTGTATGGGGCAAAATCAATTTTGCTCTACAAAAATAATTTCCTCCTTTTCTTCTCACTCACCAGATCACCAGCTGTTCAACTGCTTGTTACTCAAGTATGTTTTTTTTTCTTTCCATACACTGCAACTTCACTTTAACTATATTTTTTCTTTTGTTCGCACCACACTTGGAAATAGGTACTGTTTGAAAGGGGAGGCTTGATTACTGGACTGTTCAGCTCTAAGTTAAAAAGCGATCTAATGGTTTACAGATTTGGCCCTCAGCATGAAACCTCTTAACAGGGCCTTCGCCATTTTCCTGAGAGATGAGAGAGGCTGTTAATGCAACGATCCTCTCATTATGTAACCGCCTTACGTGGCAAGGCCAACGTTACAAAACCTTCCAATAGGAGGCGCTCCACCCACTCTCTAGCTGGATGCTACAAGTGCATTACATATTCACCTACATACATGTAAAAATTTGTGGCTCCACCTCTTATAGTCTGTGAGATCCACGCGTTTATACAGAGAGAAAGACAGTTTTTCGCTGTTTAAAGATGGAGGAGGAGGAATTTTTCAAATCTGAAACAAACTTGATGTGGGTACAATATACACCTACATACATGCCAAATATTGTGGCTCTATCTGTTTCAGTCTCTGAGATCGACGCGTTCATACAGACAGACAGACGGACAGACAGGCAGACGGACAGACGGACATGGCTAAATCGACTCGGCTGTTGGTGCTGATCAAGAATATATTATATATACTTTATGGGGTCGGAGGTGCTTCCTTCTGGCTGTTACATACATTTGCACAACTTCATGATGCCATTTTTCTCATTTTTAATGAGAACAGGCTATAAAAAGAAACAAATTAAAATGCACAGCAACAGTAATAAAAATTTTGTTGTTTTGTTTTTGCGTTTAGTAAGTTAAGTTATTTAACTTTTATAAACACAGGGGTCATTCTTTTATAAACCGAACAGTTAAAAATTTTTTATTTTTTATTTTAATAAACAAAAATCCGAAATTAGATCTCGACATGCCCATCAAAACGTAATTTGCGGTTTTGCACAAAAATTTTTTGTTAAATTTATAAACAATTTCAAAAATCGTAAAAAACGGAAAAATGGAAAAAAAAGGGTTTTTAAAAACGTGATATCTCAGGTTTGGTTTATCGGACAGGTATCAAATTGATACTGGTGAAAAGTATTTTACTGTAGCTACTCAAATAATAGTTTTATAGATTTTTAAATTATTTAATAATATTAAGTAATTGTTACTAAAAATTATTTATAATTTTTTCTCAGTGTTAACCACCATGATATAGCTTCTTAGCATAAACAATTTATTGTCCTAAACGTAACTTAAATTTTGGTGTTTTCAAAAAGATGGAGACTTTTATAGTTTAAAAGTTATGAATTTTTGAAGCTATAAACAAATAAAAAGTTGCCCTTAAAGAATGCGTTGCCACTCAGTCAGTTTCAAAGCTCTACGACTGAAACTTGGCAAGTGGGCTTTATATATATCAAACTTTTCAAAAATGTCAACATCACACAGATCGGACGTCTATTTCATATAGCTGCACCAAATGAGCACGCTCTCTTGTTTTGTAAACGAAACTAACAAAAGTTTCAAGAAACAACGCAAACGCTTTTTTGAATGCTTGCATTCAAAATTAACGGCCAGTTCTAAGCTCTCTCCAAAGGTGTAGCTTTTGGACTTAGAACTTTGAGCTTGAGCTTAAGCTTATGTACACCAAAATGTTGAAAACATGGAAGCTTGTCCTATTTTTACTTTCATTGTTTTTTGAGGTTCCCAACTGATTAAAACATTGATTGTATGGAAAGGCAGCTGAAGTGATGTTTTCTCCAGCGATAAGCCTACTGAAGATTCATTCGGGAGAATGATGAAACGGTACCGTATAGGCAACCAGCTCATTTTGGTGTACAATAATGCATAAGTTGTTTTCAGTTGTGAACAAACACAACTTTTTCGGACCTAGAGCCAGCTAGAACTCACTAAGTTTTCAAGAAACCATATATCAGAGCATGGCTACTTAGGTGTGTTGGGCAATAAAAATTAAAAGTGTTCATTGTGAAAGAGTATAGTGATGCAATTTGTTCATTCATTCTTTCATTCTTGCGCACTATAGAAATAGTGTTTTCGTTACTCCCAAACATGCGACGTGCATATAGTCTAATGGTAACTGTTCAACCATATCGATCGGTAGATTATCCAGAGCAATTTGAGTTTTTAAGTTGTGATGCTCGGAATGTACCTTACACATTCCCCTGTCCAATATCCTGATATATGTATTACCGCCAAGTATTTTTTTAATTGGACGATATTTTTATCAAACTTCTCTGCTCCCTTGTTAGGGTCGAATTGATCCTTACCCACAGATTTTATGCTGCTTTTTTGATCCTCTTTTTGTTTTATTGATACAATTTCAATTTTGTTTTTAATATCAGCCATTGTACTTAGCGTCTGGTCGTATAGCTTTGAATTGAAGTAGTCGTGGTCTACTACTCCAATTTTCATCAATGCACCATGATTTGCTGAGAAAAATTGTTGAATTTTATTAACCTCCTCAATTACTTGCTTAGTCATTTTTCAACTTCTATTTTTCCCTACCAGCTCGGCTTGCTTCTTAAGGAGGTCTATTGTTTTGTCTGACAACATTTTTTTTTTATGATTGTAAATAATTTTAACGAAACTTATCTTAAAACCGGCGCCGCTGCTCTCTGGTCACACCTCCTTTGTGTTTCTTGTAGTCGATTCTGCTGCTGCTCTCCTTAGTGTTGACTGGATCTAATGTCTGCTGATGTTTGCCGCTGACTGGAACTGATGACTGCCGAAATTTTTTTTTTTTATTCGGCTTTTCACAATTTTTTTATGCACCACTCGCATAAACGCAACCGCCGTTAATTCGAATGAATGTTTCACCCGTTTTGTATATATATATATAAATTTTGTAATTAAGAATGAGCAAAACAACTTTTACTCTTGTTTTTTGTTTATGAACTTTGTCTCTTATTGAGAGAAGCTTGGCTTGGCCCCGTTGAGGAGCTGTGTAGCCAGTTTTACCTTTTACCTTTTTACTTGTGGGGGAAAACAAGAGTTTTTTATTTTAAGCTACCTATAACTACATAAAGTAGATTTTAAGGTTGTGTTAGCAAGTATCTTACCACTGGTGGGGATTACTTTTTTTTTTTTTTATTTTAATTTAAAATAAACATTATGATTTGGCGGAACCGAAATTAATACTAAGTGTATCAATAAAGTGACTATGTTTTATGTAAACCTAAGAGGCATAATATATAAAAGGGTATGGAATAAAGACTATAAAGAAAATATAAAGATACTTAAGATAAAATATTAGAGAAATGTGAATACGACTTCATGTGCTTGGATAAGCATAAGGCAAAGTAAAGGTATTAAACGAAAACTTAGGCAATACGAATTAAATTTATAAATGGAATTTAAAGTTAGTTCATTCTATGATGGACTTAATTTGGATTCTCAAAGGCAAATTTCATTTGTAAATTGAATATGAAAGGTAATTTAATTCAGGATGGATATCTTCTTCTTCTCTTCTTAATTGGCCCGATGCATGCATCACAACCGTTCGACGGTCTCGGCCGCTGCCAACAATGTCCGCCAGTCGCTTCTGCTCCGTGCGAGCTGGGACCAATTGGTCAAACCAAGCTTGGCAAGGTCTGCCCGAACCTGGTCATCCCATCTTAGTCGAGGTCTCCCCCCCGTGCCTCTTCCTCCGTAGTCAGCCGCCTTCGAATAATAAGCTTTCCTTACTGGAGCTTCTTCGTCCATCCTGGTGACATGTCCTAACCAGCGCAGCCGCTGTTGCTTTATGCGCTTGACCAGACAGGTGTCCCTTTAGAGCTCATACAGTTCGTCATTATTTCGAATGCGGAAAACATCGCCAACTTTTAAAGGTCCATAAATCCTCCGAAGAATCTTTCGTTCAAACACGCCAATCGCCGCTTCATCCGCTGCTGTCATTGTCCATGCTTCTGCGCCGTATTGCAGGACTGGGATGATTAGCGACTTGTATAGGGCTAATTTTGTTCTTCGCTTGAGGTCTCTGCTCTTGAGCTCTCTACTTAGCCCGTAGAAGCATCGGTTTGCAAGAGTGATCCTTCGTCGGATTTCCAGACTGATGTTGTTGTCGCTGGTTCTCGTCGTTCCGAGGTAAACAAAATCCTCTACAACTTTAAGGTTGTATTCTCCCATTGTAACAGATTGTCCAAGACGCAAGGACTTTTTGTCCGCGGATACAAGGTATTTCGTCTTGTCCTCATTTACCGCTAAACCCATCAGTTCTGACTGCCTCTCAACCTCTGAAAACGCCCTGCTTACCGCCCGTTCGTTTTTGCCGATGATGTCGATATCATCGGCATATGCGAGTAGCATTAGATCTTTATAAATAAAGGCGCCCGTTCTGTTGGCATGTGGGCACCGGTGCAGTATATATTCCATCAGTAGATTGAAGAAGTCGCACGATAAGGTATCGCCCTGCCTAAAACCTCTCTTGGTATCAAATGGTTCGGAAAGGTTCTTTCCTATTTTGACGGAGCTTTGTGTACTTCTCAACGTCATCATGCAAAGACGAACGTACTTTGCTGGTATACCAAGGATAGACAAGGCTTCAAAAAACCTTGACCTTATCGGCGTGTCGAAGGCTGATTTATAATCAACAAATAGATGGTGTGTGTTGATGCCTCTCTCATAGGTCTTCTCCAGGATTTGTCGTAATGTGAATATCTGGTCTGTGGTGGATTTACCAGGTCTAAAGCCACACTGATAAGGTCCAATCAGTGTGTTAATAAGCGGCTTAAGACGTTCACAAATAATGCGCGACAGAACCTTATATGCAATGGGAAGGAGACTGATCCCGCGGTAGTTGGCGCAAACTGCAGGGTCTCCTTTTTTAAAGATTGGGCATAGAACACTTAAATTCCAATCGTCGGGCATGCTTTCGTCAACCCATATACGGCAAAGAAGTTGGTGCATGCACCTTACCAATTCTTCCCCTCCAGCCTTGAACAATTCAGCGGGCAGCTCATCAGCGCCAGGTGATTTATTGTTCTTTAGCCTTTGTATGGCTAAGCAGACTTCCTGTTGGGTCGGCAGGTCTATCTCTATGTTGTCGATTGGTGGCATCGCTACTTCTCTAGAGGCGGCATCATGTTCGTCATCGCCTCCCAATGGGTTGGAGAAGTAGCTTCTCCATTTGTTAAGCGCCACTTGCGGATCGGTGACCAGATTCCCATGTTCGTCTTTGCATTGTGCGACTCTGGGCTTAAAACCTTCTGTTAATTGCTTATTTTTTTGGTAAAATTTTCGAGTCTCACTCATGCCGAATAACATCTCGACTTCCTCGCGCATGCGCCTTTCCTGCTCGCTCTTTTTCCTTCTAAAGAGGCGCTTCTGCTCTTTCTTTTTCTCCCGATATCGCTCCTTAACAGCCCGCGTTGCTCCCGACTGCAGAGTTCTCCTGTAGGCTGCGTCTTTTTCTGCAGTAGCAAGTCGGCACTCCCTCATCGTACCAAGTCCGACTTCGAGGGGACTCGGAGTACCCGAGTATCTCCTTGGCAGCCGTACTCATGGAGTGTGATATACGATTCCACTGTTCGCATATATCGGAAAAAGATGGGGAGGTTTCCCTGAGCAGTTGGGCGAGTTTGGCTTTGTAGGCTTCAGAGGTCCCTTGTGATTGCAGCTTCTCGACGTTTAGCTTTCGACGTGTGCCAGAGCGTGAGGCATGTGCCACACTGAGCCGCGTGCGTACCTTGGCTGCAACCAGGCAGTGATCCGAGTCTATGTTGGCTCCTCGAATCGCACGCACGTCTAGTACACTCGATGAGTGCCTTCCGTCGATCACAACGTGATCAATCTGATTTCGTGTTCGTTGATCAGGGGACTTCCAGGTCGCCTTATGGATGTCGAGGTGTTCAAATCTCGTACTACTTATGACCATGTTCCGGCCTGCAGCAAAATTAACGCTCCGTTACAGGTTGTTCCATGAAGGCTAAATGATCGAAAAAGACTTTTGATTTTGTTAAAACCTAGTTGCGCAGGGTCATAGAATTCGTCTTTTTGTCGAGGTGTCCTTGTCTTCTGTTGGCGCGTGTGCAGAGATAAGACTAATATTAAAATATTTTGCCTTAAGTCTAAGCGCGGCAAGCCGCTCATCAACTGGTGTAAAGCTGATGACTGAGTGGAGTAGTCTATCACTCACTGCAAAGCCGCACCCAAACTCGTGCTTGGAAACATGCCCGCTGTAGTATATCTCCCAGGAGGTGGTTTCGGTTTTTTCTTCTCTTTTGGTAGCGCTAATTTAAATCCATTTTTTATTCCATCGCATTTCTTGGAGAGCAGTAACGTCCGATGAGTATTTTGTCGAGGACTTTCACCAAGTCGGTATCATCACTCTCTCCGTTGAGGGTGCGGACATTCCAGGTGCATATCCTCAAATCGTGGTCCTTAAAACGTTTGCGTGGGTCGTCGTCAGGGGGGTCCGTATCCGAGGCATTGTAGTCGCAGTTTTCATTGGTGGAGATTTTTTACGGTGGTGGGTACCAAACCCGACGCACTAACCCTATATATTATACCCTGTAGGGAAGGGCGGGTCGCCGCTCACGTTAGTCAGCAGCAAATGCGGGTGCATTGCCACTGCTTCCGGTGGTCACCACGAGGAGGTGTGAGTCGACTTGGGACGTAGTAAGCCAGGATCACGCTGGGTTCGCCAAGTTGAACCGATCAGCAGCTTTACCTGACCACATACGCCCCCATTAGGTCCAGAAGATCTATGACTAGAAGTTCTGAACGATAATTAGGAATATTATTTAAACTTCCTCAGTGCAATAAGTATATGTGCAAATATGTTTTCGTTTCTCTCTTCCTCAATAGTAACAGAACATATGTTCTAGGTATGCAAAAGTCTTTTGTTGTTATCTACTTTTAGAATGCTTTTGCATAATTCTTCTTTGGTCATCATTCTTAGTACCGTTATCACACATTTGAGTGGCGAGATTTGATTTTCTTAGGAAATAAGTTTATGTGCAAAAACCAATTAGTGTGCATTTAATGGTCGGCGTGCAACAAATTGGATGTGTTTTGATATAAAATGAAAAGTTAAGAGTAAATTAGGTAGTTGTTGCAGAGCACAAAAAAAAATTTTAAATTTTCCTAAGAATGCCGCGTGGAACACATTTATCATCTGAGATACGCGGACGAATCCAAGGATTGATCGAAGGTGGGGCTACCATCACTGAAATAGCTTCCAGAGTGTATCGACACAGAAATACGATATCTAATTTCTTAAGAAATCCAAGCTCCTATGGTCAGATTAAACGCAGTGGCAGACCGAGCCACATCGACGATAGGTGCAAGCGTGAGATTAAGCGCCTGGCTGTAAACAATCAAATGTCTTGTACAGGCAATAAACGTCATTTAGAGCTCTATGTCGGTAGAAGACGGATCCATCAAATTTTAACTGAAAATTGTAACCTTAAACATAGTTCCCGGGTGGGTGTACCGATGCTACTGCCACGCCATCTTAAGGCTCGTTTGGCGTTTGCTGACAGGTACAAATTTTGGACCGAAGAATTCCGAAACGTTATTTTTTCGGATGAAAAAAAGTTTAATCTTGATGGTCCTGATGGCTGTCATAAGTATTGGCGTGACTTAAGAAATCCAAGAGAAACTTGCCATAAGAGGAATCACGGCGGTGGATCACTGATGATTTGGGCCTGTTTCGGATATGCAGGAAAGTGTCGGCTATGTTTTATTCCAATAAGAACAAACTCAGAAATCTATATTCAATTGCTGGAGAGTGAATTAATAGATTTTGCAGACGATCTTTACGAAGACAGATGGATTTTTCAACAGGAGAACGCTCCAATCCACACATCAAAAGCCACAAAGGCTTATTTTTCTTCAAGAAAAATACCTGTACTGGAGTGGCCGGCTATCAGTCCTGACTTGAACCCAATTGAGGACCTCTGGGGTATCCTCTCAGCCAGGACTTATAATGGTGGGAGGCAGTTCGACTTAATTAAGCATTTAAAGTACGCTTTGCTTGCAGAATGGGACTTAATAAGCAATGAAACTCTCCAAAATCTGACAGATTCCATGCCAAAGCGTCTTGCAAAAGTCTTAGAGGCAAAAGGAAAGCACATTAACTATTAAAGTTGATCAAAAGTTTGATCTTAATACAAAATTTTAAGAACTATATAAAATGCACATATACTTATTTCCTAAGAATGAAATACATTTGTTAAATAATAATTTTTTGTTAATAAATATTGAAGTACTGTAAGGCAGTTCTTAGTTACTGACTCTAGAGCTATAAGTAAAAAATATACTTGGCTTGAATCGTTTGGTTTAAAACAAGGTTTTTCCAAAAATGTTAAGTCACATATACTTTTTGCACTGAGGTACAGGCTTTAAGGAGCCCTTTAAGAAATTTTCATTAATCTAGATTGAGATTTGACGAAGATTCGTGGTATCCGGGGTCAGAAATGGGTTCCTGGTATTAGTTTCAGTTTTCGTTCCTAGGAAGCACGTAAAAACTACATTAATGGAAGAGTCCGAAGAATCCAGATCCCTAATCCCGGGCTTTAAGAAACCCGACAGGTCTTACTTAATCAGTCTAGGCTGAGATTTTGATAAAACACAAAGGATCCGAAGATCAGAAGTGGTTTTTAGTAAAATGTATTCTTGTTTTCGTACCTTTTTAAGGCTAGAAAGTTTACTTTTGGACCATGATTAACGAAACCCCAGGATTTAATCAAGCTTCAAGAAGAAGAGAAGAAAACTTCTTAATTTCTGCAGAAGTTATATACGGGGAGTTCAAAACCTGTTGGATGGTCTAAAATTCGGTTCTCGGATTAGTTCCTTGACTTATCGAGCCAAAGGATTTGGATTACAGCTTGGTTTATGGATTTTTTAGATCGTTAAGACACTTTTTCGAAAAACGTGAAAGCAAAGCTAGCTTCGTCTGTGCCGAAGTTCTAATACACTTGAAAAAGCTTGTCTCAACGGTTAGCGACTTCGACCAAACTTCGCAGATCGGCTTAAAAACATTCAATATTACCCATGACCGTGTTTGAGAGCAGATTTTCTCACTAAAGCCCTTTCTTCACTTAAGAAGTAGTCATCCGATCCGGTCGGTTCCGACATATTAGCAACGTGCAGTCAAAAAAAGACTGTGCAAAATTTCAGCTCGATAGCTTCACAACTGAGGGACGCTTGGAAACAGACAGACGATCGGACAAAGCTTTATCAACTTAGCTCGTCATGCTGGTCAAGAATATACATAATATGTGGTCGGAGATGATTTCGTTTTTGCGGTGTAAACTTCTGGGTGAATTGTAATACACTTAAATATAAGACAAATTTTTAATAAACAGGAAGCGTCCACTTTAGATAGCTATTTAAATTTTAAAACGTTATTCAATGCACAAATAGACTACATTCGTTATAGTTATCATTCATACCTTCTCTAAAACGGCTTAAAAAAATGGTTGTTCTTTAAAATGAAGAGGTGTCCTCACCTTCTATTCCGTTTTTGGATTTGATTCTTCTATGATTGTTTTTGCAATGTCAATGTTCTGATTCCGAAGTTGTGATAGTTTTATAAGTACACACTGGTCCTGATTCTGAAGGCTTATAACTTCGGTTTTGTGTCCGGTTCGGTGAACCCAAAAACACGAACCGCGATACCGGCTTGCAGCCTTTGCTGTAATCTTTAATTAAGGGCTTGTTCAATTTTCCTCGGCTGAGTTTTTGTGGAATTACAGTTTAAGGTGTTATTTTTGGAAAGTCTTTTATTTTGGAAGCTCGGAACAAGTATACTCCAATCATATTTAATAAAATTTTTGCGATCTAATCTGTAAGTAGGTGCTTCAAGAAATGCGACAATACTTTTTAACTGACGTGGGTTGATATTTGGTCTGAGATACGACCTGAGCTAAGATGAACGAAGAGATCCCAGAGATGGTAAGAGCCAGAGGTTTGACATTATGGGACCATATACTTCTTTTACTTACTTGCCTTGTAACGAATTACGTACGGGCGGTTTTTTTCCGGCTTTTGAGGCAACTGGCACGCTTTAATATCCGGCTATGTCTCGTCGGCTTGGGGTTGGATATGTTGCTGCCTCTAAAGCAGCGATGGCCAGCGAGAGCGAGGCCAAAAAGTGAGAGTGTATTAGTGTGCGAAAATAAAGCTCCGTGAATCCGCTTCGACCTAATCGCTTCGAACTCTGTCGAGCGAATGACGCCTTTCTGCTCTTTTGGTCTCAGCTTCGGCAAGCGCTCGGGTAGTGTACATGAGAATAGCGAAATGTTTTCGGCCCCGGGATGCCACCAAGGGCCATCGCTGCTCTAAAGCATTGCCCTGATCATACTCACTCTCTCACTCTCCTATATTAGTGAGCGTGCTTGCGACAATAAAAGACTATATTCTAACCAGACGAGAACAAATAATTCAAACACAAACATACACTAACACTCTTACACATTCGTTCTTACAGCCACTGTTGTTGTTGTGGTTGCGTTGGCCCACCCTTCCTTGACCGTTCGCTCCTAACAGACTACATAAATTCTGTGAACAATCCCATCTCATCCTTCTCACAGGGGCAGCGTTAGCATGAGTTCAACAAAAAAATTAAGTTAATTGCAATACATTTCAGGTGTTCACCAGCCCGCGTAAAAGCCTAAAGCAAAAAGCGTAAACTCCAAAAGTTTACGCCACAACAACAAAACACATAAGAAAAAAATTACGCACTTTTTGCTGCCCTGGGGTATGTTTACAAAATCAGCGTAAAAGTGTAAAAAGAGTAAAGTGCTGAAGTGTTGTAAAATTATTCAAAGTATCGATAAAAAATACTCGGTATCGCTCCATTTCGAGGTTTTTGTCTTTAAAATATGGGGTCACACCTACAATAATTAAATTTTTTTGTCAGTTTAACTGCATGTAGCTAGTAAATAAATTGAGACATCTTCCTCAAAATAGCTCCAAACACTCTGTCTGTAACAACACCTAAACAAAGTTGTACTTTTCTCTATTGATGCAGCTTCTCCAAACATAAAAGACATAAAGCATGGAACCGCAGGGACCCATTGGTCATTGAAAAATGGTAGAAAAATTGGTTCACCAGTTGACTTATTTGGGCACACAAAACTTGGTTCCTTACCGCCAGCATGAAATTGCAGTAAGATTCTCCATGAGGTCGTCTACGACTTCACCGACAGCATCATTGTCCATATCTTAATATTTTTTTTGTATTCATTTTTCTTCATGCTTCTCATTTAGCTTGATTTGTACACCTACAACCAATGCTTCAAAAATACGTATTTAACTTTGACACAAACAAGTGACAGAAAAATTCACAGCCTGTCATAAACAGGTGATTTACACCAAAAATTACGAGCGTAATCGTTTAAGGGGCGCTCAATAGCTGCGCCGCGTAAATTTACACAATTACTCTTTTACGCGGGCTGGAGAACACCCTAATTTTAAAAATTTATTGCCTTAAAACTGACAAAAAAACTAGTATGTAAACATGTTAAAACTACTGCTGATATTTATCCAGTGAAAAACTATTATTAAAAATTAAAGTAGATTTTTCTAAAACTCAAACAAAATTTAAATTGATAACCAAACGCAAATCATCTGTTGCGCGCATGAGTATGGGTGTCTGATTTCTTAAATGCCTGTAACCTCTCCAGGCCTAATTGCGAAGTATGCAAAAGCAAATGCAAAACAAAAAAAAACCCAACGCCTAATAGCGGTTAAGCGCAGGCGCGCAGAAGCATCAGAACGCACGCTTGTCTGCCGGTAAACTTAAAAGAGGAGAGTGTGGGAGGTAACTCCAAGCTAGACAAAGCAACGGTATCTTTCATATGATTTTTCGTTTCTTTCTTTTGCGATGCACTGGGTGATGTTTTAGGGTCTTAGCATTGGCAAAAATATATGCATTTAAATAATATGAAAATTTGGGTTTTGGACTTACTTTTGGTTCTCCACAGTTGAAAGCCCTCCCATTGTAGATACCACTGTCGAAACAAGAAATATAATTAAATGCACATCTGCCTTGCCTCTATGCTGCCTTTTTTTTAAATGATTTTTTTCTCTTCTTTTGCTTTATCACCAAAAAAAACGAAAAGAACAAATTTTTTTTTTTATAACCTTTGAAGAGGGTATATTAAAATTTTCCGGATGTTTGTAACGCACAGAAGGAAGCATCTCCGACCACATAAAGTATAGATATTCTTGATAAGCGTGACGAGCTGAGTTGATATAGCCATGTCCGTCTGTCCGTCTGTCCGTCTGTTTCTATGCTGTCAGTTTTAAAGCTATCGTAACCAAACTTTGCACGAAGTCTTTTGGTACAAATACGCTGCACATTTGTCGGAACTGACCTGATCGGATGACTATAGCATATAGCTGCCATAGGAATGATCGTTTGAAAAAGTAGTTCTAGTGAAAAAAAATTTTTTGTTTTTAATGCTATCGCTCCCAAACGCGTTACTGATCAATATGATATGCTAACACATACTTCTGTCAAGTCTGATCCAAATTGGATGACTATAGCATATAGCTGCCAAAGGAATGATCGGTCGAAAAAATAGTTTTAGTGAGAAAAACTTTTTTGTTTTCAATGGTAGCGTGTTTGTACGTTTCAGTTATTAATATTATCTGTCTCAACACAATTTTAAAGAGTTTGATCAAAATCGGATGAATATATGTATCGTATAGCTGCCATAGAAAAAACTGGCAGAAATATATCATGCTACAAGGGTATATAAACTTTGGTCGAGCCGAAGTAAGCTTTCATCTATTTTTTTTTATGATTTTGCTCCACTGCTAGACATCTCTTTGAAAATTTGACCCTTTTACAGGTTACTTGGCAGCAGCAAGCAGACTCTCACACTCACTCACGATAATAAAAATTATTTAAAACGATCAGAAACAAAAATAATTAAAAACGATTTAAAGACTACTATTAAACAATTAATCCATGCGTAATGATTTCACTTCACGTCCGGGCTCAATTAAATGACTTTGTGGTACAAATTACACGCACGCCTCACACTTCCGACGCAAACAAATGCATTCGGGCGACTGCTTTATCTTTAAAATTTTTTGCCTAGGCTTTGGCATTTGGAGGCGTTTGCTAATTTAAATGTTAGATCGCTCTTTAACGAGCCTTTCAGTCGCTGCAGGTTGATGTTAAGCTTGCTGTGCTCTTGATCCCTGTTGAGGCGATAGAAAACACCCTTCCTTGCTTCCGCTTGGGGCGATAAAATTTTGGGCGTTATATAACGCCAAATCCTTCTGTAAAGGCAAAGGAAAATTTTCCTCGTGAGCCTCACTCTGCAATGACATTTTTTTTCCGCGAGTGATGGAGACACCTCCGTTTGCTCCAACTTACCCTGCTGGATCTGGCGTCTGCAAAAAGATTTTGAGCGCGCCTTAAGCAGCTCCAAGTTGGTTCTACGCACACTTATGCCAAAAAAAATTATGTCACTTTGGTCTTTCCGGGTCGGCAAACTTTTGCTTAATCCTTATTAGCGAAACTTGTTAAATTTGAGAAGAAAAATCGACTTTTTACTGCAGTGGCTTTTTTGTAAGTGCTTGTGGAGGCGTCCTTCTTCGCCATTGGAGCAGAGGGAAGCTAGACTTTGTCTCGCTTCACGCTTTCCTTTTCACCCTTGTGGGGGTGCATTGCCTTGACAACAACGGAACTTGCAGCCCAATCCACTCTGCATCCGAACGTGCACACACACACTGATCCTGCTCGCGCACTTATACGGACGTCCTATATGACCACCCATACCAAAGCTTCTCACATGTATAGGAGCTCTTTTCGGTGCTAAGCTTAAACCATCAACCGTCGCTCAGAGAGAGCTGCTTAACAGCAATGTGTGTGTGCATCGCTAACATGTTTCTGTTAATCTTATCCAAAAGATGTATCTTTATAATAGCTACAAGCGCCCTTAAAGCCTGTATCTGCCTGATTAACATTACTTTAAATTTTTGGCACAATTCGGAAGTCATAAACCCTACAATTTTGCAGATAAATATTTCGTACCTTCTACGTATATTTAGTAATCAATAAGATTTCTTCATAAGATAAAGAAATGTTGAACGTAGGATGAATGATGAGTCGAGTTATAAAGAAAACAAACATTTACAATGGTCAGCACTTCTCATACTTTATGGCTTCTTTGCCACTTGGTGTAACTTCCAACCTAAATTGATTAGAAACATACAAACATTGGGCGTACAAAGTATATTATAGTAGGGCTTTACCGTCATTATACCCGTGCAAAGGGTATTATAATTTTGCCCAGAAGTTTACAACGCATAGAAATATTCATTTGCGACCCTATAAACTATAAATATTCTTGATCAGGGTGACGAGCTCAGTCGATTGAGCTTTGTCCGTCCGTCTGTCAGTCCGTCTGTCTGTTTCTACGCGAACTAGTCTCTCAGTTTTAAAGCTATCGAGCTGAAATTTTGCACAGAGTGTTCTTTTTACTGCACGCTGCTAATATGTCGGAACCGACCGGATCGGTCGTGTCTCCTTCAGCGATTATTAATACTATACGCTTTCACATAGATTTGGAAGTTTGTATCTTATAGTTGCCATAGAAACTATAGGTCGAAAATTTTGTTTTAATGAGAAAAATTTGTTTTTGTTTTTAATGTTAACGTGTTGCTGATTAATATTATGCGCTTTTACAAAGATTTGGAAGTTTTGGTCAAAATCGGATGACTATATTTTATAGCTGCCATAGGAACTGTGCAACTTATTACTTTTAATCAGAGAGCAGCTCGTACAGCTCAGTGACTCAAGCAAGTATTCGCACAATTGCCGAATCCCTAACTAATAACACAATCGCGATACTGTTAGGAACTGATCTTTATTAAGGTTCGGTTGCTGGTTTTTATAGACAAAACTTATATACCTAATACATGAAACAACTGTAATTGTAATTATTCTTGTCCTTATTCAATACATGTGATACATTTGTTTCTTATATACTTAGTTGTTAGATTGTATTACATCTCTTTCTTGATCATCTTACATGCTTATTAAAGATAGTGTGGTGTTGCTCTGCTTACTAAATCAATACAGTATATGGTTATTTATCCTTCCTTGTCATGCATTTCCCCTCTTGAACAGATGTGCTCGTAGGCGTGGGAAAGGACTGTTCTCCTCTACCTAATTCGACCTTTTCATGTGTGTCATTTTCAAGTGGTTTCATGAAGTCATGTTTGTAACGTCTTCTTGTGTTAAATGCATGTTTATTTTAAAAAAAAACTAACGGTCGAAAATGGGTTTTATTTAGAAAAATTGTTTGTTTTAATGCTGGCGTTCTTAAACTCTGATGTATTAAAACATTTGCAAGGGTATAAAAACTTCGACGAAGTTTTAGCGCTCTTTTCTCGTTTTTTCTTGTTTTTTTTTTTTTAGATGACATTTTTTTGGAGGCCCTGAAAACTAGTTATTGGTCATTCTATAGATTCTAGGAATTAAGTTTGTTCTTGTAGTCTGTAAGCATTTCGGCAGGTCTTTTCAGTTTCAGTAGGCTGACATTTGGTGGAAATACGAAGGATCCGAGATAAGAAATACCTTGAAGCTTAGATAAAGTACTTTCCGACAATGTTAAAGGCGCAACCGGAATGTAATCTTCAAATAGGGGCTTTAATGAATAGCAAAGGAATTTTTTGAATTTTTAAAATGCATTACCTTTGAAAGCCCGGAGAAGTACGTACGACCACATTTAAAAAAGGCGGAAAGTAGTCTTTAAGTACAAGCTTCATGCTATCCGAAATGCGAAAATACTGGCGATCCGATGTCAGAAATGGGTTGTTTTGGTGCTATTTTTGGGTTGCTGTTCTTTAAAAGTCTGAAGAAATTACTTTCCAATCATATTTAAGAATGGTTTTCGGGATGTAATCTTTAATGAAGATTTCCAAGGAATTTGAAATGGCTGTGATTTTGCGGAAATTCGAAGAATCCGAGACCATAAATGAGATTTTAGAATGCCGTACTTTGGATGGTCATAAAAAGACTTTGTTGTCTTGAGAAAATCTATAATTAAAGGTTTTTGGAATTTCAAAAGGCTACTCCCTATATCCTATGTGGCAATTTGGTCAACTGGAATTTAGTTGGTTGTTCCCGCTTCCAGAAACCAACAGGGTTCTTCGTCTTTTAACTTCAATCCCAAATTTATCTTCAATCGACCCTATTGATGGCAATCGTTAAGCCCGAATTCTTTAATCGTTTCTTAGAAATCATAAAAGTTATGGCCGATCATGGCCAGGGAGGGTATGACCCTCTGATATTACCTTATCAAGTTTAATTCCATTCCCTTGTTCTGGATCTCCACTCCCAAAATAAAAAGATTACTTCCTTTAAACGTTACAATTGGTTTTATTCGACTTGGATGAGCGGCTTGTGGTTTGGTTGTCGTTACAAAAAGAACTAATTCTAACTTATTCTACAAGTGGTCGGTTGACCGACCCGCTGCCCAAGAGTCTCGCGGCGTCAGCACATTTCGGTGCCGGCAGAGCAGCGGGGAATCTGAGCCGTCAGCATAATTTGAAGTGCGGCGGATATTGTGCAACCGCCGGCGGCGGTTGTGTTTGCTCTGCAACTTTGTTGCTGTTATTTGATGCTAATGCTGCAGTTCGATTTGGATTGGTCGGGGGTGGGGGTGCGTGGCGAGTGAAGACGGTTCGTAGGTTTGTGTTGTTGACACAGCTAACGGACGGTCAGCGCACTTCCGTTGTTATGCTGCTGTCGCTGCTAGTATGTAGGTCGTGGATGTGGTGCGAGGGGGTGAAGAGGAGGGGGCGCAGGCTGGTGTTAACTCCTCCCCATCACAAAATCTGTGTCCCACAGATCAATGTGCCTTGGCATTAGGCTCAAGAGGGCCTCGTGCTTCCAGGTCCAAAGGGCAGTCGCGTAATTTTGGTATACCCCTCGTCGACGTTATTTTCTTCCAGACACAATACATTGCTGCCATGATGATTAGGGCTATGACTACTTCTGCGGAAAACGAGATAAAAATTTCATTTGATAAAACGGACAATTTTTGAAGATTCTCCATGCTGAAATTGTGAACGTATTTTAGTGATAATTCGTAACCCGAGGTCGTAATGTGGGTTAAAACGGCCGGCATTGCCATCAGGTGTGTTGACGAGTAGCTGCTGTAGTTTCGGTTGCCGATCGTGATCGTTTCGTTTCCGAATTGAACGATGTACGAACCCTCCAAGTGGTAATTCCTTGCCGGGTCGGTTACGGTTCCGTTGAAATTTGTAAGGAAGATGGTGCCATCTTCGATGAGTTCCACCACTTCTTGGTTGGTCCTCAGATAGTCACAAGTTGCCTGCCCTCCTTTCAAGAGCTTAGGAATGCAACTATCCTCCTCCAGTTTATGTAAGTCCGCTTCTCGGCAAACTGTTGTGTTTCCAATGGACAAACAATTTCCAAGGACGGCGTATGTTTCCAATTGGTTCATGGCCAGTTTCCTGTATTTCAGCACGACTTGTTTGCCGTCCGATATCGTCGGGTAAATCCACATTAGTCGGTACTTCCTGTCTATTACTTTGGGTATTGCCATGATATACAATAGTGCCGTTCCATTCGTTAGTATTGTCGGCTTCGAGAATTCAACTGCCTCCACAGCATTTTGGTATGGGAGGTTGTCCGTTTCTGACAATATTGTGTCGATCTCGTCATGATCCAGTAGGTTTGTGTTGACCACTCCAGTCTTCGCGAGCTGGCAGGCTCTCATCATCTCATTGGCCTGATCCGCAATAACTATTGCTTTGTGTAGTACAGCCGTCGTCGCGTGGAGATCCCCGTCAATCGCATTAACCCTACCGATAACGTCATTGAGCCTCTGTAGTGACTCGTGTGTTGAGTCAAACAACTTTGTGTTGATTCGGATTTGTTGGTTGTTGTTCCTTGCCAGGCTGTCTTCCGCCCTCAGAATCGTATCCCAGTCAGATTTGTCTGGCGAACCCGCAACCCATTTCCAGGCCGACCCTAACCAATCGATAGAACGTGGCTTACGTCCCGGAGCGCTAGTCATCCGTGAAATGGCTTCCGATGCGTGTTGAAGGTAATAGCCGGCCAAAGCGTTGATTCTCTGGTCGGTGATCATCGTTGTCTCGTCGGCTACCTCGTTGATGGTGTGCTGCATGCGACTCAAATCGATGACGTGAGCCAGTTTAAAAAACCCATTGGTGCGCCAGACGGTGCCTTGTTGAAGGGCCGTCGCTATGTGGACCGCGGACACGCTTGTAGTGGCCGAAGAAAGTTAAATGTACATGAAATAGTAAATACTTATGATTAAATGTTTAAAATACGAAAGTGTTTTTTTGTTTGGTGTGTTCGCTATGTAGCTGTTTTGCTTAAATTAGGTGAGGCTTAATATCTACATTTTGTTTAGTATACAAATTTTATAATTTGTATTTGTGTTCGCATTAGGTCATGTTGGGTTGGAGCCAATACTTGAGAGGTTGTGAAACGTTTAATCTCTACTTCCCTTTATAGTTGTAGCTAATTTTTGTGTTAAAAGTATTCAAGGTTTTTTTGTTTTATCATTCTGCTATTCTTACAGCAACTTCATATCAACTTCAAGAAAACTAATTACGAAAATGTAAATGAGAAGTAAGAATAGAAAAACAAAAAAAGGAAAAGAAAGGCCTAAGATTTTAAAGTGCCTACAATTCAACTTCTCAAAGTGAGACTTGTGAACGATTTTGGCAGACTTAGTTTTGATAGTCCTTTCGGTCCCTTGAACCTCTTCTCTGCCTTGAACCGTTGTTTTTTCTTTTGTTTTTATCTGCTTGTTGGCAACGTATACTGTTTCACCATGATCGTAAGAAATAGGATCGTGTCTACTCCTATTACGCCTGCTATTTGTTAGTTTTTGGTTGTGCTCGATGAGACCTCTCGCATCCTCCAAGACTTTTTGTTTGAAATCGGATAAACCCTGGTAGTTTATCCTCGAAGAGCGATTAAAAAAAATATCAGCGAGTTTTTTCTGCGTTACCGAATGATAAGTATTGTTGTACCTATCTACCGCAATCGGTACCAATTCGGTGACCTTGAAAGTCGGATTATCATCTTTCAGGCAACGATACATTTCCGAGAAGGTAGAATGAAATTTTTCTACCTGACCGTTAACCTCGCTCTTTTGAGTCGGGTGTAGTACAACTCAATCTCCAAAGTTCGCAAATAGTTTAGGACCGTTGGACATAAGAGACCTCTTTCATTGTCGGACACTATCATTCTAGGCACCGTGAAATAGTGAAGAGCCTCCAGCAACGTTTCGCGAAGGTGAACTGCGGACTTTGATTGCAAAGTGAAAAGTTTGGCGAACTTTGAAAATTTGTCAATGCAACTCAGGTATAGGATTTTCTCCAATGTGAAAACATCGGTGTAGTATTCCCACGGATATTTGGGTACAGGTGTCGGTTGTAATGCCGCTTTATTGGGGTGCCTATCGTACTTGTACAACTTCACACGTGGTGCAAGTTGCCAGTTGGGCACGGAGAATACTCGCCATCTTGGGGAAATAATACTTTTCCAAGATTTGACAGCGAACTTCTTTGGACCTCTATGAGCCCTGGGATGTTCCTTTTCGATAATATCGCAAATTTGTTCCTCGATCAGCGATAGAATCTGTATAGCTTAAAATGTTGGGAGCAACAGGTTTGAGGGAATTGGTAAGTGAGATCGGGGATTTTGATCCCATTTATTACTGAAGGCTTTAAGTATTTTTCCAGCGACCTTGCGAGATTCGACAAAATATGGTTGTTTATTGGTATTTTGTGACGCACATGACCCGGATGTGGGTGTTCACACGAATAATCGGAAAGGTTTGGGTCGAAAATGAGCTGATTTCGGTAAACATTGATAGGAGCCTCAACGTGAGGGATTAGGTCTGAGGCGTCTTGGAGTGCGCTGTGCACTGTTGCTACGGAATCCGCTTCTGAAGCTGTAGCTGTGTTTGAACCCAAGTGATTTATCTGCGTAGTGATGCGAGAAAGAGCATCGGCCACTATATTGGACTTCCCTGGTTTGTAAATCAATTCGCAGTTGTATTCCTCAATGCGAGACTTCCAACGCTTGAGTTTAGCATTGAAATTCCTGTTTCCCAACGCAAATGTTAATGGTTGGTGATCGGTGTAAATTCTGATAGAACCCGCACCATATAAGTATGAACGAAGGTTATCCAACGCCCAGACTATCGCGAGCATCTCTTTTTCGTTGGTGGCGTAGCTCTCTTCCGTTCGGTTTAGTGAACGGGAGATGTACGCAATTGGCCGATCTTTGTTGGATTCCACCTGGGAAAGAACCGCTCCAATGGCGTAATCGGATGCGTCTGTGGTCAGATGGAAGGGTTTGGAAAAGTCTGGGGAATACTAGCACTTGATGACGAAAGAATCGTTTTTAAGTGGGGAAAGCCTGCAAAGCCTGTTCATCTCCAGTTCAATAGAGTGGAAATTTGTTTTGCTGTGAAGAGGACGCGTTTTGTTTGAGGCTCCCGCATTTGTCTGTAAAAACAAGTAAAATTTACACAGCAAGCATCCAATCTATACACATACCCGTGAACCGCTACACTGCACTTTTGGTGATGCTGGACAGGAGCTACAACATCGTCGTCACTTTAAATGACAATTATTTATTTGCCAAATCTGTGAGTTTTTGCGCGAAGAAAGGAGAAAGCAAGGAAAGCAGAAAAACACTCAAATTATTGCTCTTACCCTTTCTGGAAAACTTTGAGGATCAGCTGACTCCCCTCACACATGCGCGAAGCTGATAGGTTCGATAATCGATACCGATAACAGACTAGTACCCGATACCCGTAACGACTACTTGTGCGGCCATTGAGTTTAAAATACATTTAAAAAATAAAAAAGCGAGTGCACGTCAAATTATTTTAAATTTCTGCCTCACTATGGCTCCTGAGCGTACCCCACCAGAGATAACTGGATGCTGCAATCTGCCAAAAGGAAAGCTCTGGAGCAGCTAACCATTCCTGTAGCAGCAGCAGTAACAAGCAAACTGATTTTCAATGGAGGAAATTATTAGGGCTATGAAAACCACAATAGACTCATCACTTGATGAAAAAATGAAAAATAATAGCACTCAAAAGATGACATCAAAGGCGTGAATGAAAAGCTGAGCCAAGTAACTGATCAAATGGAAGACATCAAAGCTGAGAACCAAATGCTGAAGCAGGAGCTGGTGAAAATAAAAGAGGAACAGCAAAAAGATCAAGCCAACATCCAAAGGCTGTTAAGTCTGTCAAAACAAATAATGTTATTTTCCAGAAACATGCCGAAAAATAGGGATCCCCGTGAATCGTGCGCAGAGCTATGCACAACCGTTTGAAAATTAACACTCCTGGCTATTCGAAGTGTAAGAACCCTTTCAGAACGAGCCGCTGGAAGACAGCTGATTGCCGAAATGGAATCTGCAGAAGCAGCAAACCAGATATTTAAAAATGCAAGAAACCTAGTGGGCACAAACATTTACGTTGAAAAGGATCTATGTGAGCAACGACAACAAAACAAAGCAGCCCTTTTTCAATTGAAGATAAAGCTAAAACGTATGAAAGCGGACGAGAAAATCCTCATTAAAAATGACTCGATGAAAATTGGAAATGACTGGTTCTTTTTTAATATAAATAAGGGCTGATGTGCAACAAGGAGAAAGGATTCCCCATTTTGAAGGCAAAATTCCCCGGCTTGAACGAAGAAACGCTATCAACTACAAGGTCACTTCAAGCATCGAGGCCAAAAACTTGTAAAAACCGTCAGCACAACAAAAATAGTTTTAGATCTTATCATACAATATCGCTGGACTCCGCAGTAAACTGATAAATTTTTGATTTCATATTCGTTCGATGTTGTCCCTACTGAAAAACCTTTGTTGATCAAAACTTTTCCGATTACGAAAATTACTTTGCTGATTTTAACATCCATTGGACTCAGCTCGACGTTCGGCAAATAGAGGCCGTGCTAGTGGTGGCCGCCTTTATGGCATAAAGAAAATCACTGCCATCGTATACCGTATGAACTTCCCCTAATATAGGATCCTCAACAGTATTAAGATGCGAAATAGCCAACGATGCCTTTCACATTATACCTGGTCTATCTTAATGTTGCAACAATTGGAATGCAGATTTCGAAGAACTTTATGACCTCTGCATGGAAATCAGGCCAAAACATCCCATGTCACGGGAGACTTTAACACGAATCGGAACTCTGCAAGGATTCTCAGAAGGTGTTGATACGGCTAGGTTAGCACGTGCACACCCAGAAACTCCAAAAAGACAAGATTGATAATAATAGAGGCATAAAAATGGTTGAAATGTGCGGGACGCTCTGGATCTTCTTTCTTAATGAGTAGAACAAGGGATGCTGAAGGACATCTTACCTTTCTTAGCACCAGTCCAGCTCACCATCGACATATTGCATGGTGTGGCAAATGGCATGATATTGTATCTGACGTAGCAGTGAGTAAATATTTTCTGACCATATGCCGGTAGAAGTATGTTTGAGTCGAGCTGAGCTGTTCTCTCACGGAAAAAAAGTCATCTTCTACCAAAGCTTCAATGCCGCGAAAGATTGGCGGGTGCGTATCCTCTAATAACCAGTTTGCCCTCCTCTGTGGGTCAAGCAGAACCTGACATCAACCTAATAACTCGAAGCATTTCTAAAGCTGCCGCCTGCATGCAAAGGTCACTCCCTACATCATTTTCGCGGCCCTGGTTTGATGCGGATTGCAATGCTGCCCGTAAACTTTCATTTGATTTACTTCAGCTAGCTAGGGTAGAAAACACACCAGACACTAGGACCAACTATCATGAAGCAATAGCGCATTTAAGAACCTATGCCAAATCAAGCAGCAGCACTACTATCAGCACTTGAATTTGAAATATCCAGGGTCAACAGCATCAAAGAGTTTTGGGCACTAGCACGAAAGCTAAACGGAAGTATTTCGAAAAATCCTATACTAGCGATGCTTCTAGTCTCGCTGAACACTTCAAAATGACATTATTTGTCAGTAACCCTCCGCCCAATTTGACTATGCGCACCCGTTCACTACGGTGGAAGTCCTTGACGCGTACATTTCACCATCGAAGTGTGTCTGGCCATTAAGACGGCCAAATGCAACAAAGCCCCAGGACTTGACCGAGTCCCAGTCGAATTCTTTAAGAATGCCTCCCCAATCTGCTCGCTGTGACTCAAGGCTTATAATCAGATCCTGCGAAGAGCCAGCACTAAATAGCTATCACGGAAAAATAATTTCCCAATCTACACTGTAAAAAGACCCTACATCACCTGTGCCTAACCAGGGGATGGACCATGACTGGGTAGACTTGCAAAAAAAGTTAATACCTTAGGCATATCTAAAGGTAATTTCTGGATTTATGACGAGGTTATCTTTAACAGTCGATAGCGTATTTGCGCGTTTACCAACAAAAACAAAACCTACCTCTCTCCTCAAAACGAAAGCTGTGTATCTGTTTTATAGATTTCAAGTCAGCTTTCGATACCGTTAACCGTAGAAGTTTACTACTAAAGCTAAGCCTCTTAGAAGTATTTACGCGCTTCATAAATATGGTTTCAAGCCTGTACGAAGAAAACACTTTTGCTGTTTGGGATGAACGAGAGCTTTCACATAAGTTTCCAAATAACACCGGAGTTAAGCAAGGATGCCTCCTTAGCCCACTTCTGTTTTCCCTATATGTCGACGACGTTACAACCTATCTTCCGGGAGGCGTTAACATAAATGGCTCCACTACCAAGGCATTAATGTACGCAGATGATATGGCGCTACTAGCAGAGTTCTCCGAGATGTTGCAGGCCATGATTGATAAGCTCTGAATATTGCATACAATGGAGTCTACAGATAAATGTGGATAAGACGAAAGTCTTAATTGTGAGAGATGGAAGAGGGCGTAGTGCAAGGGTCGACAGATGGGTCTTAAATGGCGTGGAGCTGGATACGGTAAAAGTTTTAAATATCTTGGCTTGACCATCACTGGAAATCTTAGCTTCAAATCTCACGTACAGGAAAAACTGCAAGACTCTAAAAAGCAATAAAGCACGTGGAAAACTTTTTTGGAAAAGACACATTTTGCCGAGCACTAAATTTAGAATGTTTGAATCTACTGCTAGATCAGTAATGTGCTATGCATCTCAAACCGGGACACTGCCGATATGAGGAGGTGGAGCGTTTGCAAAGATTATTTATTAAACGCATGTTTAAACTACCCCGCACCACACCTAACTATGCACTCCACTTAGAAACTGGCTTCTCCTTCCTTATTCCTGTACTGTTTGCAAAACCACTTTCACATACATTCGGAAAGTAATGGATATGCCAAACTGTAGATTAGTCAAATATTACGCTATGATCCTGTCAGAGGTCTCCAAGTTTTTTACAATTGGCTGTCCTTATTTGAGGATCATGATATACCCACTGACTTCAACACATCGGATCATGGGAAAGATCTCACCAATTGTTGTTGGAGAAAGTTGTTTGTAGAGAAAGAGACTTATTTCAAGCCGGGCCAGGCAAAGTGTGGTACGAAACACTTACAAAAACTGGAGCTTAATCTGAACACATTGAACTATTTTTCATGACTGGCATGACACCACGCCACTCTCTTAATTGGCCTGCTGTGATAAAAAATAACTCAACTACAGGCCACACTGGAGCACTGATGATAACACAGATTTTAGTCTCTGTGTCTGCACGCAACGGAAGACGTCATGCATCTGCTTGGGGTATGCCCA
>JAEIFU010003169.1:0-32026 GCA_018904235.1 Lordiphosa stackelbergi | reverse complement strand
TAGAAATCAAATTACAAAGCAGATTTGTCTCTTCTTTCTTTAGTATCTTTGATGCTTGAATCCTTCTATCGAAATCAGTGATGACTCCCCCCCCCCCCCATGCATCTGCACCTGCCCTGGCTTAGGTATTTGAGGTCAAAAAGGGGTGTGGTCTAGCTGAAATTGTGTGACCTATTTTAAAGTTGTTTTTAAACCCCCCTTGCTTGTGCGGCGCCTGTGAGTATGCAACAAAAAACATGTAAAACAATTCAATTACATTGCCAAAGTGAACGAACATTGGCGTCTACCAAATTGACAAGCTGATTGAGTGACTGCATGACTAATTGCCTTAGCCAAGTCCTGCAGCAGGACAGAGAGAGAGAGAGGACGAAGAGATGGAGAGAGCTTGGCCCTGCGCCACTTGCTGCAAGCGACCGCCTGACAATGACACCATTCAATTTTAAATAGATCAACAAAGGGTAAATAGAGAGGGACAGAGAGTGAGTGGAAGGGAAATTTATGTCTTTCGACCACGCAAACGGCCAACTGCATGCAATAAATTTCATAATAAAAAAAAATAAAACAAACTGCAAATAAATGACAGTCTTTTGGGGGTAAAGGGCAAAGCCAAGAAAGATGGCCTGACTTGCGACAGTGAGAGCGAGAGCGAGCGAGTGGCGACGGCACCCATTTGACCCACAAAACCAAATACCGCAGCGTCGTCGTGTGTGTGTGTGTGTGTGTGTGTCATCGCTTCTTTGCACATACCTACCTAAGTATGTACCTACAACAACGTGAGCTCATTTCCATTCATTCAATTAGCTCATTCAAAATTTGATCGAAAAGCAAACAAAACAAAAACAAAATAAACAAAGGTCGAAGAGCGCTAAATTGTGGATCACAAGCGAAGCTACAAAGGCAAGAAAATCTAGAACAATTCTGATTTTTCACTAATTTGGCCGAAGTTTAATTTGTGTAAATCAGTTATTTCCCCAAACTCAGCCCTAAAAAAGGCATTTTTAGCGCATTTGTTGTTTTAATGGCAGCTATACGATATATTCATTAGATTTTGACCAAACCCCCCCAAATTTGTATGGAAACCGATAATATTCATAACTGGAAAGTATAAGGAAGACGTTACCCGTATACCCTCTCCAATGGCATAAAAACAGTGTCTATTGATAGTTGACGTATGCCAATGGGTAACCCACTGTCCATAATCTAAGACAAAGTACTAGACGATGCAATTGAAGAACTCAACTCAATGGTCAGAAAGATAAAACACCTTTCAAAATATGAAGACGACATTTTGTGCATAGTCAAGTCGACCACCGGGGTTTAACCACCATACACAAATACTATACTAAAAAATTAAGCATCTAAAGACAAATTAGTAAATTTTACCCTACTTAACAACAATTTTGAAAAAAATGTCATCGATAGACCGCGAATTTAAAAATTTAAGTCGAGGCGGTCATCCATGTTTTTTATTTTTAAATTAATTTTTAAAATTTCCGGTTTTGTTCTACAAATATGTGAATTATTTTGGTCAAATAAATAAGAAAACATTTCAATTTTTTTGAGCGACTACACACTTTCCAGCATGTTCCAGTACCCCACAAGCAACAGTAATGCAACCACACCTTTTAAGACTATATAACAGTGACATTATTAGTAATCAAATTTGTGTCTAAACAGAGCCCTTTAAGTCACCAGGACCAGACAACATCTTTCCAGCCCCTCAACCCTCATTGGAGGACACTAATATTTATGGACAAAATGTTTTTTTTTTAAAAATCAAAGAAAAAATAAAAATTTGGCGGTTGGCAATCTTAATCATTTAATTTGTTCCAAGTAGATTTGTTTACATCAATTTTTGAATATGATATCTTCTCAAATGGCCGCCTCTGGCGTTGATGGCGTATTGTGCCCTTTTTGCAGCATTTTTCCATCGATTTCGCCAACATTTCGGCCGGAATAGCGGCTATTTCTTCACGAATGTTGTCCTTGAGCTCTTCTACGGTCCTTGGCTTGTTAACGTAAACCTTTGACTTCAAATATCCCCACAAGAAGAAGTCAGGCGGCGTCAAATCGGGCGAACGCGGTGGCCAGTCCAAATCACCACTTTTCGACATCAAACGGCCCGGAAACAATTTCTTCAGAAAATCGATTGTTATGCGACTTGTGTGCGGTGGAGCGCCGTCTTGTTGAAACCAGAACTGCCTCATACGCTTTCGACGAATAATTGGCATCACAAAATTGGTCATCATGTCGCGATAACGCTCCTGGTTGATGGTAACAGCATGGCCATTTTCATTTTGGAAGAAAAACGGCCCAATGACCGTTTTCGCACTAACGCCGCACCAAACTGTGACTTTTTCGTCATGAAGAGGCACTTCTTGAATCTCCTGAGGATTTTCAGTGGCGTAAATACGGCAATTTTGCTTATTTACGGTCCCATTCAATGGAAATGGGCTTAATTTTTATTTTTTAAAAGCACGTTGAGTTTTCACACTGACTTGTTCTGTTGAATGTAAATTTCAACTATTTCAGAGCGCTCGCGTGGCGTGTATTGTTCCATGGTAAAATCTGCTTGGACTGACGCTTCAAACGCGGTATGTCATTAAGCGATCTGACATCTCTTAGTGGAAAGCTATGACGCTGCCAGATGGGTCCGTCGAATATGGACAACCCTGTATACCTAAAAATGAGTGGAATCAAAAGTGGTATTTAATCCAAAAGCTGGTAAAGCCTCAAGCTGGAGCACAGCGACTATAGGCACAATAGCCTCTCCCCTTTTTTTTTAAAAAACTTGTAGGACGAATCGATGGCTGCCATAAGGAAACAGATATAACACGCATACTGCAAAGGTAAATACACTGAAACCTTATCCCTTCCAAACTAAACAATATAAGTCTAGTAAAAACAATGCCAAGTACCTAAGCGTCGTACTGACAGGAAACTACCTGGCATGACAATATTAGTGAGCGAGTGAAGAAGGCATCTACTCCCCCCTCTTCTTGTAAGCAGGCGACAGGCCGCAAATGGGGATTTTCCCCAGCAATTGTTCATTGGCTTTTCACAGTTATAGTACGTCCCATACTACTCTAGCATGTGGTGGGCAGCAATCGAGAAACCATCAGTCCTGAGCACTTACACAAGTTCAGATAAGTGCTGGAATATGTGAGCGGTGCGCTCCGAACCACCCCAACGGAAGCCCCAGTTTACACAATATTTCATCTGCTTCCTCTAGATTTGATGTCTAAACAGTTAGCGGGCATTACAGACCTAAGATTAAGAGAGTCTTAGAGCCTGGAACACGGGTAAACGGACACTCAACAATACTAAAATACCATGGGGCGTTCCCGCCATTACAGGCTACTGTATACCCACAACGTCATTCCACAAACTTTATGGCGTCAATATCCCTAGTAGACTGATTGGGATAACTTGCCCCACAGCAGAGCAAATTCCATCAATATTTACACAGATGGATCAAAGCTCGATAACAAAGTAAGAGGGGAGTTTTCTTCACAGACCTAATATGTAAAACCCTCCGGTGTGTACCAAGCCGTGACTTGGCTGCCATCAGGAGGCCGCCAAATACCCTAGCACACTCATGATCAATGAAGGGAATGTATAAATTTACTCTGCTAGTCACAGTCTAAGGGCTCTTGACTCGCACAACAATAACGCTAAAACACTCACGGAATGCCGTAGATCCTTAAATGCGATCGCTCAGCATCTCCGTATCTACCTGGATCTAGGTGCCTGGACACCGCAACATTGAGGGAACGAGTCAGCCGACAAACTGGCAAGACAGGCACTACCACTCAGATCCTCCTAGATAAGAGCTTGATAGGCGCCCTGGCTACAGAACGATGGAACAACCTTCCAGTTGCGCCGTAGCTAAACTCACGTGGCCAACGTTCAACCTAAAACGAACCAACAGTCTTCTGCGCCAGCGTAGAGAAAACATATCAATCTGTTTGGGGTCCTAACGGGTCAGGGTCACTGCCTCATTGGCGTAACACACAACGACTTCTGCAGAAGCTGCCAATGTGAAGAAGAGGAGAAGACATTACAACATCTTCTTTGTCATTGCCCAGCTCTTAGTAAAAGGAGACTCAAAACTCTTGATCACGTAAGTATCCGTTATTGAGATTCCAACTCTACTAAAATTCTTGACGTCGTCACAATGGTTCAGTCGGGAGGAACCCCCTGGCTTAAACAGGGAATAATATGTTATAGCAATGGGCCTATCTTGGCCTAAGTGAAGGAACAGTCTTTCCTGTCCCTAGTCATCTCAACCTAACGTAACCACAGAGCTTAAAAGCAACAGCCAATTGGAAATTATGTTATACTTGAAGGTAAAATTTTAAAAATTTGCTCTGCACATCTCGTAAAGTTTTTTAATGATTATTAATTGAGGGCTCTGCGAAATAAGAGCCTTACAATAAATGAAAGTGGGCTAACAATTTATATAGATAAGCAAAAACCACCCTTTTTGATCAAATTTGGGGGCGTTATTTCCTTTTTGGGGCACTATTTCCTAAATAAAATTTCAAATATAGTAAGTCCACCAAAAGAAAAATAAAATAAGACCGGAAAACTATTTTTTGGGTGCCTGTTTCATTGTTATAAGGAAATAAGACGCCAATTATTAATATGATTCTTTGGTTCTTATTATTTTTTATTTCTTAAAAATCGCAAGATTATTTGTATCAAATTTTCATTATTTAATTGAAAAAATTGATTTAATTTTAGCGCCGCAGCCGAAAATTTGAGACATAAAAATCGCGGCGATTTTTGTATTTTAAACTCCTTATCACGCGTTTAAAAAAAATGGCCTAGTGAGAAAAAGAGCTTTGCAAAATCTCCTAACAAAACATTAGAGGTTTGAAACCAACCAAAAGAAATTTCTGTGGCACCTAGAATTGGGATTCGGTTGGAATTTGTGTTGGAAAAGTTTTTTGTGGCTCCCCGTTTTTTTTTTATTTATAGAGTTTAACTGGTCACTGCCTAGCACGCGATAAAGCTAGGCATCACAACAGCAGACACCTGCCGGAACTACTGGAGTAGCAGAAACTCTAGAACACCTCATCTGCAGCTGCCCAGCAATCGCCATGACAAGACTAAAATATCTGCACTCTCCAAGTTTCAACTCTCTGGAAGAGGCGGTCAAGAGTTCCCCCAAACAACTATTGGCAATTGCCAAAACGTCCAAGATCCTTCAGGATTTCTAAAGGAAATGGTACCCTAAAAAGCACCCGGCCTTACTAAGGACCGTAAGGTCTATGTGTGGCCCCCCTACATGGGGCCAGCCGGAAACACCCTGTCATACACCTAGTTGGAATGCATGTAGAATTAAACTGGTAACAAAATTGCTAAATTTGGGTGAGTTGCGCAACAACAAACATTAGCTTCCGAAGAAATGCTCGTTTAAAACACTAATTTGTGATAGTTGTAATTAAATTGTAATTGAGCTGGTTGCAAACGAATCGGTAATGAGTGAGTTGACCGCCAGAAGTCGATATACTACCATTATACTGCGCAGCGATATAAACAGACCGTCTGTTTCTTATGAAAAGGGTCAACTGGTATTTATCTGGTTGAGAATGACTGCTGGAGGGGACAATTCTCTTGCACCAATGCCATCCGTCATTAAACTGGTTGCAAATGGCTGCTGCCGGGGACTATTGTCACATTTCTATGACATGCCTGTGTAAAATGGACGACATTTCTGGTTGTAAACTACACACTTTCCCTGCAGGGTACCTACATTGGTGCAACAAAACAAGACACCAGTGTGCCCGTTTCTTTACAATACTAGTTACAATACAATAATAGTTAAAAAGTTCCGTTATGGCCTCGCTCACAGAATTTGCAACGAAAACAACTCTGCCAGGTACGTATTCTCCCCTTCTTTACATACTGCTGGGCAACTAAGGAAGCTAGGTTCGACGCAGTACGTCGCACTATGGTCCCAAATTCCAAAAAGATGGCCAAAAGTCCAAAAAAATTTTTTTGTTACGGACTTTTAATGATTGGAATAGTTGTAGTGGTACATCTAGTTTGTCTGACTGTTAATAAGGAGGAAGTGTCCCCATCTGGCTCAGGCATGAACTCCGTTCGTGAGCGTCGATCGTGCCTAATCGTTTACTCGTCATGCATCGAAAATAACACAACGTTTGGAAGCGTATAGAATCGCGAAAAATTAACCGATTTGGATTCTGAAAATGGATTTTCTCTAGGAAGTAAGTACAATTTAAATGTATTGCTCAGAATTATTATTAACAATGCATGAAATAGTGAATCGTTAATAAAAGTAGAGGTTTTTTTCTTGGTCACATTTTGAAAAGTCGTGTTAGAAAAGCAATAAGTCAAAACTCCCATCAGATCCCACTCTCAAAGAAATAGGAAATTGTTGTTTAGACAATTCTTTAAAACATATCCAAAAATTAGCTGCGGATAGCTGCAGATTTAGTCTCGGTGATGATAATATATATACACTGCTCGACAGCACTCTCCCCCAATTCACCAAACCAACTTTTTCTAAAGTATTTTGGCCCGCTGAGCATGAAAATCGATATGAAAAAAATCTGTCAAATAGTTATCGAGATATTATCGTGTATTAACCTGATTTCCGATGTTACAGCCAAATCAAATACGTTTTCAAAGAAATTGTAATCCAAATTGATTCCGCCATTTTGTTTTCTGAATTTTGACTTCGAACTCGTAATCAGCGACCCCGAAAACCCTCGAGTACAGACTTATGGTCAAATCAAATTTGTTTTCGAAGAAATTGTAATCCAAATTAATTCCGCCATTTTGTTTTCTAAATTTTGACTTCGGATTCGTGATCAGCGACCACGAAAACCCCCCCGAGTACAGACTTTCAGCCAAATCAAATACGTTTTTTGACTTTTGGCCGTCTTTTTTTGGGACCTCGGGAAGTTACTCTTAGCGCAATCGTCTGTCGTTGGCCTGCCCCGTATGTTCTGACGGTTTTGCTGCGTAGCGCCGATACGAACTTAACGACGTCGAACCAACAGAACGGCAGAGAGAGATGGCCAAAGGGAATTTCGACAGAGAATAGAAATGGAACGGAAATAGAACGCGCATGAATCTATACTCATCATACCCGTTCCTCTGGTCGCCATCGAGGATCCCTCTGTAGGTTCTCTGTTCTCTTGGTCAAGTCCGTCCTCCGGTTTCCACCGAGGATCCCGCTCTAGTTTATTCTCTGGTCTGCACCGAAGATTCCCACTTAGTATTCCTAGTCTCTAGATTTAATTTATTCTCTGGTTACGCCCGAAGAGTCCCCAGGTCTGGTTTCCAGTTTCTTAATATAAGTTGTTCTCTTCCACTTCGTTTTTACAACGGATCTAATCTTAAATTTAAAGGAAGTTGTAGGGAAACTTTTACTGAATCGATCAGTAACCGTAGATTGAGTTTCCTGGAGAGAGAGAGAGAGAGAGAGAGACAGTCACATTTTCTCCCACTTCAAGGTTACCTAACAAGGTAACCACACTCGCTCTCTCGCTCTCTTTTGTACTTATTTTTCCACACATATATAAGAAGTTGTGAGAGAGCGAGTGCGTATAGCTTGACTTTTATAAGAAGTTGTGAGAGAGCGAGTGCGGCTAACTTGTTCTTGCCCTGCTTTACTGTGTAAAGATTTGAACTAAAAAGAAGTCCATTCTCTTTGCACTTACTGTGCTCACTAATCGGTATGCGACTGTTAGTCCTTTGTCAACTTTTAATCCTTATACAAATTGCATGTATTTTACTGAGACAAACATTTGTAGTGAAAAGGCTTAGATCTAAACAAATTCCGCCAGAGTGGCGATTTATTTAGCCACTTTTTTTATTGATTATCGATTAAATGGTCCTTACATTCCCTCCCCTTCCTGGCCACATGCAACCACCACCTGGCAACGCTAAAGTGTGCCGAAAAAAAATAGAAAAAAGAAAATCAATGAGCGAGCAACCAAGGCGACAAAAAGGCAGGAAGCCAACGCGCTGTCGCCCTTAGTTTACACTCCAAAAAGTATGCTATGGCATTTGCACAAAGCAAACCAAACACACACACACACACACACACACACGTGCAAACCATAATCATCGCACAGAAGCAAATCCATCAAGGTTAAAAACGTCATGGCAAACATTTTGGCAGCAACACAAACGCGAGAGACACAGAGGCTGGCTGAGAGTGTGAGCGCTCTCTTTACTTTTAATTATGTATGTGTGGTTGGGAGTGTGTGTGTGTGTGTTTTGTAAGTTTTTCCCTTGGCTTTAGTTGCCGCTTAATTGAATTTAAAACGGAGCCACACTACAAAAATCGCTTTGTTGCCTGACCCAGGGCTTTCACACACACACTCACACTTTACACAATAGTGGCAACCGCGTCATAATTTCTTTATTTTGTTGCTTTTTTTTTGGCAATTCTTTAGATGGTTTTTTTTTGTGCTTTGGCACGTATTTTTAGTTGCTTTATTTATTGATACACACGCCTCGAACGAAAACGTTTGCGTGTTTGCTAAGCAAACTTAACCAAGAAATTGATAAAGAGAAAAGAACTACAAACAGATCGCTATAGGATCCCTCCCCTAATTGAAATGAACCCTTTCAAATCACGTAACTATAACCTGTACCAAGAAGAAGAAAACATTTTCTTCAACTATTTTGTTTTTCAGTTAAATTTTGCCATGAAATTGTGGTCAGAATGCCTATAGATATCGGATTGAAATTTGACGCAGATAATGCTTAAACTAAAACCTAAATCCTAAAAAATAATTCCCATAAAATCCAATAAATCCCATACTAACCCCAAAGGTTTTGAAATTATATATAAAGTTACGTTTATTCAAAAATAATTGATTTTCATTTCATTTTGGTATGCAATTGTCTTCCATTCAAACATAGATTTGAAGTTTGATCTGAAGAATCCATTCCCGAATGCTCTTTTGGCTACCGGTTTGCCTACGCTTGCTTTAATGTAGACCAGTGGTGCCCAAAATGCCAAAAGCCTATCCCATGGGATGGGAACTCATAATTTTGCCGACACACGCATAGAGAGGGAGAATACATGTGCTCGCTCGGCGGCTTGCTCTCTCACAACCCGTTCTTATGTCTTGTTCTTCTCCCACCAGGCATTTGTTCGTTTGCTTATTGCTTATGTTTGACGTCAAGACGTTTACTTCGTTTTTCGCTGCTACGCACAAGAGCTCAAAGTTTGATTATGTGAGTTTGGGCACCACTGCACAGTGGGCGATTTTTTTAAAAATAAGACAAACAGTTCAAGATTAGCTTTCCTTTCCTCTTGGTTTTTCTTCTCATACCACCAAAAAAAATAATGTTAAAAAAAAAAAACCTTTTTTTTTATAAACCCCAAAAAAAAAATATATTTAAAAAAAAAAAAAGCGCCAACAGATTATTCATATCTTTATCAATTCCGGTAGCGACGAGAGAAATCTCATACAATTTAATTAATGGGTTGACTAATTTAACGCAATGGCTGAGAAATGCGGCTTACAGATTTGGCATTTTCCTTTTTATTTTTTAAGAAAATTGTACTTTGACTATCACTGGTTTTACTATTTTATTCTATGCGATTTTTTCTTAAAATTTATTGTAAAACCCCGTTTAATTAACATTAAAATTAATAAAAAAAAAAATTTAATACATTTAACAAATTATCCCAAATTTAAAAAAACACAACAATATATTTTTTTTTTAAAAAACAAAAATATTTAAAAACCAAAAAAAAAAAAATGGGCATAATTATTTTGACCAAAAATAATTCATAAATAAACCATTATATCTTTAAAACAAAAATCCTAAAATTTTGAAATTTATATCGGATAATGGTATAAAAGTAAGCTTTCATAAACACATAAGTAGTATACAATCGGCTGCTTTGGTTAGAAAATATAAATCAAAATGTGCAAATGGGGGTTGGCATAAGTATTATGACAAGATTTCAAAATGGATTTATTCTCAGCAAAGGACCTCAAATGCTAAAACAATGATTGGTTCTAGACAAGTTTTTAACGCTGAATCCGAATCTGGCTTTGGAAATTGCATATCTTTAATGGATTAACTGTAAAATGGACATAAAAATGCAAAAAGACCCATTTTGCCCATTTTCCCTGGATTCTATGTCCTAGAAACGAGCTATTTTTAAAAATTTGATTCGTCAAGTTATAGTACTTAGTTTTATCGGTAAATTGTAGTTCATACTTTCTTCATTTTTATAAGATATAAGTTCGTGATCGATCTGCGAAGAATGGCCGATTTGCATGAAAATTTCAATTTTTTGCGCTTTTCATGAGCGCGCCAGATTCAAAAAATATTTTTAAAATCTTATATAAATATAAATTTTCATGTTTCACAATTTTTGGGCCAATAAATATGAAAAGGTGAATCGCTAGCATGGTTCAATTTTTTGACTGTGATATGCGACACTAACTCGCTTATTGTTTCATCAAAATATTTTTAAATTTTAATTTCATGTACAAGAGTATCTAACTCTGACTGGTGCATTTGTAGAGTCTGCAGATGTGTTCTCCCACTTAAGCCCTGTTCCGAATTCCGAGTCGGTTTTTGTGTAAACGTTGTCTTTTCTTATTTAAATTTTACAAATCAAAATGGAAGGTGCGAAGAATGTCTGTGGTTACTAGATCGGGTCGTTTCTTTTTGACGAATTGATTCCACTTGACATTGAGCAGTCGGTTTCAATTGCTTAAAAAATTCCGATTTTCTTCAAACCGGATCTAGTAACCATAGATCTGATTGTCAACTTCCATGTAACATTGTTCAATTGGTATTTCACTTGCAAACGTTTACACGAAAACCGACTCGGAATTGAGCAGGGGGGTATTTAATTTTAAAATTAAGTATTTATGTCTACTAATTTTTTCCAGTGAAATTTTCATACATTTTTTATGTTTTAATATTTTAAAATTAAAAAACAAAAAAAAATGTATATAATCATCTTAATTAATTCTCCTTTATAGCTTATCTTAAAAATACTTCATATTTTTATATATTAATTAAATTATAATTTATAAAATAATTTAAAATTAAAATATCAATTATGACTCAGGATTATTTTTTAAAAGATTAATAACTTCGTCATCTAATTTAATAATTTTAATAGAGTGCAATGAAGTACTTTTTGATATTGATGATATTAGTGGATCTGATGTCACTAAAAGTGTGTTAAATAAATCCGCCATTTTGTTTAAGCGAGCATTTTTTTCTAGTGTGATTCATATCCTTGTTACGTGCTTCAAGAGCTTTCTCTGACATCATTCCAATTGGCAGGGATACTGTTTTTATAATATCTGCCCCGTGCACAAGAATTTTATGTACTGACGATGGCATATAAAACCAAGGGTACTCCTTTACAAACAGTTTCGCTGTTTCCCATGCGTATTGACGAAAAGATTCTATGTCAACTTCATATCAGCATTGTTCGAAAACGTGAGTCGTTTAATTAAATCAACACTTACTCCAGTAATATCAGAAGCTAAGATTGGTTGCTGGAAGAATTTTCTGACTGTATTGCCATTATTGGTATTTCCTGATGTTGCCGTAGGTATATCCACTAAAATTCTCATTTCTTTTCGAAGACGTTTGAATTTTTTTCTTTAGCAACAACTTCTTTATTGGCTTTGCAGACTTGCCACTTTTTAATTGGCAATCTATAAGAAATATGCATTATACACTCAAAACACCGAATCCATGCATGAAGGGTTGATAGTCCGTATTTGTACAAATGATCTTTAGATGGACTACAAGAAAATATTTCCAGACCATTGAAATTTTTGGGACTTGCATTACAAATCCCACAGACTTGTGAGGACGTTTCTAAAATAGAGTTGAATGCCTTTCCATCAATTATTGTTAAATGAAACTCGTGGTTGACTTGGAAATGATCTAAACGATGTTGGAAGAATCTCTTGAATTTGATTTTCCACATAAGCGACCTCTTCTCGAATTAGATCTGCGGACTTTTTCTGGTATTTTATTTTTATGGGTGTACAAAAGCGAGTGGATGAGGGACGCTCGTTTTTGCCAAAGAATTCTATTATTCCTGCCCAAAATCTGCAACGGTACCAAGCAAATGGAAAAAATATGGTCGTCAACTATGCCAACTTCGGTGTCTGAAAATCGCTGACGGTAAGTGGAATGTCCACTACTGCCATCACACCCCCATTTATAAATGGCTTTAAATTCAAAAAAAACGGTGAAAAGATTCCCCATTTCATTAAAAGCTGCTTCATTTCCTTGAAATATCCTGGAAACAAGTGTGGACAACCAAAGTTTGCAAATTTACTTCAGCTGAAGTTTCCATATTTGGATGCCGTTGGGATAGCACGCTTTTTTCGCAACTCTCAACATATCGTAGCAACGGAAACGGAGCTCCGTTACGGAGCCGCTTTCGAAATATCGATATTAAATACATTTTGACGATATATTTATGAATACTTTTTTGGTTTTTGGACAAAAAGGAAGGTTTTTAAGGGCATTCTCTTGGATATTAGTGGCATCATGAATACTAGTAATATCCAAGAGAATGCCTTCAGAAAAACCCCACTTTTGTGGCCGAAACTAACAAAAATACACCACAAAATTAATTCAACAAGTATTCGATATCGATATTTCGACAACCTTACTCTGCATCAAACGGTATGAATTTTAAGTGAAGTCTCCATCAACAAAAAGGGATAAAGCTTCCTTTTGGGTAAAATTTCTTGGGTTTGCAGACTCTGTCTTATTTAGATATGCAGGGCTTTCTGATAGTACTCGAGAACCACTCCTTTTTCCACAATTATACATGCTCACCCGAGCGGCTACCATTAATTCTTCGCACGGTGTTGCCTTCACTATATGAGATACTCTTTGAAGTTGTCCAGGCTTATTGATTGTGCATGGTTCAATTAGCATTAATAAACCGTCGTTTTTCAAAATATGCCAGTGATCTGTTACACTTCCTCCACTTCATTGCAAGCTTGGCAGCAAAGTTGTCTAGTTTTTTATTAACTGAAAGGCGCTCCTCTTCCGTACAATTGTTGTTCCCGATTATCTCAGTGAAAACATAGGTTTTAAGAGCTTCAACTTTTTTTGCTTGCTCTGCTTCCTTGTACCATATTGCAAAAAGTGCTTTTATTGATGCAGACATTATACCTATAAAATAATCTGTACATGTGAGTGCTGATGCTGCTCTGAAATGCACATTCTTCATATAATATCACTAGACCCGAAATTCACTATTTGGTCGTGCGGGAGAGGTATGTTTTCAGCATCCACTTGACTGGCAGGGACTAACATATAATTCCGGAATTTTCGAGCGCCTAGAAATTTTCGTTGGGTCCTTTAGAACGGGAAACAACACAATTTCTTCTCCGCGGCGGTTTCAACTCTAAAGAAGAATCTGAATAAATCTAAGGGACCATCTTTTGATCAACTCAACTTGTATGAAATTCATTTGAAATGTAAAAAAAAACAATCTTAGGCGAACGACAAAGATGCCACATTCACTTTTGGTGTTATCAACCGAAATTTACAACAAAAAATATATTTTGTATCTTTAGCTTTAAACAATTGCGTTTTAGTTATTGTTGCTGGTCGAAAGTCGTGCGTGGTTTTGGTCAGCTATAAAAAAAAACCACAAAGAAATATTTGTTTGATACGTACGAATTATAATCTTATCGGGGCTTTTGTTGCTGGTGTTTCTGGAGTTTTTAACTCTTTGTACATTTTGATATTTTGAACAAAGATAGCACGAAAAAAAAAAAACACAGAAGAGATATTGGAAAAAATGTGGCAAACACTTACGTTAAATTGTTTGTTGAGCGGAATTAAACACGGGCCACAGTTTCACTTCACAAACAAATAACAGCAAAAAAAAATACCACAAAAACATCAGCTGTTTGAGCTTTTGTGCTCTGCCGGCAGCATAAAATGCTAATCATTTAGTGTTTCGTATTGCAGTCACGCCCACCCACACACACACACACACACACACATCGAAGAACACACGCACGTGACACACACCTATACACAGAGACTCGGCAATTATGTAAGCAAGCGCAATAGCTAAAAAAACCGAAAGAAATAAAAATTACAACCAAAAAACGATTTATTAATAACCTATAAAAGGTTTACAAATTTTACATTCGACTGGGAGAGCAAGCAGAGAGAGACAGAGCGAGAGAGAGAGAGCAGCAAACACACGCGGTAGTTGAATGAATGTCCACAAGGACGAAACGACGACGCCAGGCACCAGGCGTCAGCATTTGGACTAAACTCAAGTTTCGAAACAGCAGCAGCAATTTCGGGGACGAACGTTCTCAGTCGGCAGCAGTCAGCAGCAGTGAGCAGTGAGCGGCTGCGGCTGCAGTGGACGCAACTAGTGCTGCCTATGTAAGTATTTGGCTTGCTTTACAACACTGGCTGATATCGATTTTCACAAATGGTGCGAAACAAAATGAAATTAGAACACAACTGCACAGACCAGGGATGGATGGAGACTGAAACTATGTTTGAATTGACTAAAAAAAGAAACTGAAACTAGAAACTAGGGCTGAGAAATGAACATATCCTAATATTTTCTTACGCACTCAAAGAAAATCATAAATCCCTAAATGCGACATACAAGCAATTATGCAAAAACAAATAACGGGCTCATTTTTACGATATGGAAAAGAACATTGGCCAAATTGAAGACAGTAAATCCTGAACAAAATAATATCTGTTGAACCATCGGCCTTAGCAGAATATTTCAAAAGTCTCCTTTGGACAAACGAGCATACCAGTAGGAAGAGTTTCGCACTAGCCAACGTCTCAGTGGACGATCTGGATTGCATCATTACACCACAGGAGATTCGAAGCCCCCGGTACAGATAGAGTCCCCAGTGAGTTTTATAAAAATGCTACTGAATCGTTCATCTTAAAGCTCACCGACGCTTTTAACAATATTTTTGAGACCTCCAAAGTTCCCGTCAGCTTTTAAGACAACATCTTATACCCGACGAAGCTCAAAATTATAGAGGAATCTCCTTCTTAAACTCTGCAACGAAAGTGTTTGCGTCTAGTCAACTTTACCAATCAATACCAGCTCTTAAGTGAAAACCAGATGGGCTTCAGAGAACTGCAATAGCAAAGGAATACCGCAGCAAAGGGAAAAAGATGTACTGCTTTTTCATAGATTTTAAGGCAGCCTTCGACACAGTAGATAGGGACAGCCTACTGTGATACTGTGTATGATATGTAAATGATAAAAACACTAGAGAGCCTGTACAACAATAACAACACAAGGGTGTGGGATGGCCGAAGCCTGTCGGAAGGATTCACCACAAACCAAGGCGTCAAACAGTGGTGCTTACTCAGTCCCCTATTATTTTCTATTTATTCCTCCTTCCCCAAAAAATTTTTTTCCTCGGTGGGCCGGCGATTAGAAAAAATTTACGTGCAAAAATTAATTGGCGGTCATCCAAAAATTGTGATTAATATGGCTTGTGCGGGTTGTGAAACTACAATTTCTAAGTTTTTGTCGATGTCGGAGTCCGATGTCCAACATTAACTTCCTTATTAGTCATAATGCCATTTTAAAGGAAAACTGTTCAACATGTGGGGGTGTGTCCAAAATTTCTTCTAATGGTGAAGTTATTATATGTCCTTCCTCTCCAAAATTTCCTTTGTAAAATTTCGTCTAAAGGTTCGAGGACCTTATTTCGTTGCCATTCCGTAGTGCAAATGGACAATAAGAAGAAGAAAAAACAAAAAAGTACAGTGCAATTTTGTAGAAAGTGTTCGCAAAAACACTTTTTTTGCTGGTACAAAATTTTCTATACCTGAAATTTGCAAATTTGTTATGTGGGATGTGGTCAAACTGAGAGGCGAAACTGAGTTTTTGGAGGCCGAAATGGGGTGGTCCCGTCAATCTATTGTTGACTGGAAAAGTATTCCTGAGGGAAGTATATATTGACTGGAGTGTAAATAACAGCCGTTCCATCATTGGAGGACCTGAAAAGTTATTGAAATTGACGAGTCCAAAGTTGGCAAAAGGAAGTTCAATTGTGGAAGAATAGTGGAAGGCCAATGGGTGTTTGGTGGCATCGAGCGGGAGTCCGGTGAGTTCTTCATTGTGCCAGTTGAAACCCGCGACAAAAGTACGTTGCTCAACGTTATTAAGGAGCGAGTTGCCGATGGCTCCTCTATAATGACTGACTGTTGGAAATCCTACAACTGTCTTGGAGACGAAGGATATATCCATCTAACGGTCAATCATTCCATAAACTTTGTGGACCCTGATACTCAGGCTCACACACAAAACATTGAGCGGTTGTGGCGTGACATGAAGGGCAACATCCCACACTATGGTCGGCGGAAGGAACATTATTTAGGGTATTTGGCAAAGTTCCAATTCCACAAAAAATTTCCTGTTCATTCGCAAAGACTTCATGAAATATTCATGGCAATTAGCACTCTGTATAACCCAAGGATGGAATTAAATGTGAACGCTGATGTCCATTTTGAGGTTTGTAATAAAAAAATTTTCTCCTGCGATCGCAATGTTATATTTATTCCTCAGGATTCCGATGCTGAGGCTTAAAAAGCGTGGCTGAGAGCAGCAGGTGTGGAGTAGGCCTTCTGGGGAAACCACAATAAAAAAAACGCGCCTTCAACTTTACCTCTAATGGGTGGTGTGGAAAAAAGTTTAATTACCCGAGTTCTTTTTGCTATTGGGGTGAGTTGTTCACAAATTTGTAGAAATTAGCGCCGCAGGCAAAAAAAATTTTCGTTTTCAAAATACTAATTTATAGGAGGTGGATGTAAACGCGCCTTCAACTTTACATCTAATGCAGGGTTCCCCAAGAAGAGAGCGCTAAAATGTGACTGTGTCTCTTTCTAAAACACAGTGAAGCATGACTTCGGCAAGCACTCGGTGTGCCCCAGGGGCTATAGCTGGGGAACTCTGCTCTAATGGGTGGTGTGAAAAAAGTTCAGAGCCTCATCCACGTCAACTGAATAGGCCAAATACTTCGATATTGGTCTGCTTTTAAACTTGAAAATGTCATTGCAGTTAAATTCTAGGTGTGAGTTGTTGACAAATTTAATATTTTTTTTATTATTTATTTGACATTTGAAGAAAAGCACATGCATAATTTCGGAGCAAAAACAGCAAATTTCAAAATTCATTTTAAAAGAAACCATGGATGACCGCCAATTAATTTCTGCACGTAAATTCATTATATTAGGGTATATCTTAATAAATTAATTTTGGAAGTTAGAAAATAAACATATAACCCACAATATCCTTTTCCCTTTATATTTACTATTAAAAAGTAATATTAGCAATTTATAGGGGTGCAGTGTAGCCGTGGGGATAAGCCGATTTGCTGCTTTTATAATTTCATATTTTTCTTTTACTCTTAATATTAGTATAAAAATTTATATCCCTCAAGGCTAACATAGAAAAAAAAAAAAAAAAAAGAGCAGACTTTACCTACGGAAATTTCATTTATAAATACTAGCATATAATTTGGTCCTTATATAATATAATATGTATAAAGCCAAATTCATCCAGTTCCTTCCGTTTAGCACCGTATGGCATTCCTTCTCAATCAGTCTTGGTTTTCCCATGTAGGCGATCCTCAGTTCCAGCAGCATTGGGCATCTTCCCAGAAAGTGCCGTTCTCTCAAATTGCACAATGTGCAAAGACTGTCTTCGGCTTGATGATGTGGTCTATAGTTAAGCTGCAGCATTTCCACTCGAAATCATGTTTGATCTAATAGCGTCTTGAAAGTAATTATTTTCAGCCATGTTGTAACTTAACTTTGAGTAAATGTTTCGTGTAACGCTCTGTCTTGCTTCAGTTTCCCATCTTGGCCGCATCATACATTCTATACCACGTATTAGACTGATTTGTTGTATTTTCCACTGATTGGGATTTTCAAGAGTCATCGCAGTCCCGAACTCCTGTGCCAAACTTATCCACTGGCGAAACTGTTGCGAGGGTACTTTGCAATAATTTTGGGTATCTTAGTGCAGGCATGTCGAATATTTTTTGAGTAACTAAAATGAAGTTGCAGAGTGTGGGTAAATAAGGGCGGCAAACTAGTTGCAATTGCGTGGGACTTTCTGCCAACATGACCATGTCATCAGCATACATTAGGAGTTTAAATGTGTGTCCACCCATTTTGACTCCTCCTGGGAGACAAACCACAGTGTCTTCCACAAAGGGGGGCAAAGAGCAGAGGGCTGAGTTTTTTTTTGCCCTCTATGTCGATGATATTGTATTGTAGACAAGCTTGGCTGAAATGAGGGCAATAGCACCGGGTTTTTGCGAAGGTGATGGTATGCTGACGATATTGTTATGATGGCGGAGACACCAGAAATTCTGAAGGAAATGATAAATACTACACCTGTTGTTATTCACATACATTAGAAAATATGTCCTTAAATCCTGGAACATGCCGGACCGACGATAGAGTATAGTAACAAAATACCTGTTGAGTCAAAATCACAGTTAATGGCTCAATGGCTCCGTTGACACTGGAAAACCCAAGATTGTGGAGATTAAGCATAGACTGATTGTTAGCATTGAGGGTTCGGGGAGACTAGTTTACAAACAATTAACATAACATCCTTGGACCTCCGAAGACTGAACAACACATGGACGACACGTTAGCCAACTCGACTATTAGCTCTAAGCGAGACGTGGTGTCGGAAACATATTTAAGAATGTACGCATGGAATTCTGTTGGCATTTTGACAACAGCCGTGGTAGAGTGGACTACACATTCGCTTACAAAACGTGGAGGCCGTGGATCAAGTCTCCGTAAGAGCGTAGTGTTATATATTTTTTATGATTTTTATACTCTGTACCGAAGGTACATAGAGTATATTAAGTTTGTGCAAAAGTATGTAACAGGAGGAAGTATTTACGACCCTGTAAATATATATTCTTGATCAGCATCAACAGCCGAGTCGATATAGCCATGTCCGTCTGTCCGTGTCCGTCCGTCCGTCCGTATGATCAAACAGATCTCAGAGATGGTAGGAGATAGAGGTTTGACATGTATGGGACAAATGCTTCTTATACTTGCAGGCAGATCAAGTTTATTTTCAATTTTTGCCTCGCCCCCTCCCGCCCCCGCAATTTTGAAAAAACGTCATATCTCCCACAGTTTTGTAGATAGATGATTTGTACCTTCTAGATATAGTTAGTCAATAGCAATATGTATCGATTTGCCGAAGAATTGATAAAGATCGGATGAGCGGTTCTCAAGTTATGAGCAAATAAGTAAAATTACCCCCGCCACCCACACACAAAAAGCACAAGAGAAAAGAGAGAGAACGAGAGAGAGGGAGGGAGAGATAACGGGCTTAACCGATTTATGGATAGAGATAGATAGAGAGAGAGAGAGAGGAAGAAAATAAGAGAGAGGCGAGAGTGAGTCATCGGCTCTTCTAGGTAAGAGTATGTGATAACGGGCGATGACTTTCTATTTTTTATTTTTTCTTATTTTTATTTTGAGGAGTCATATGTTAGGGTAACATTATCTATATTTTATACAATCTTTAAATCGATTGTTTTTGTCATCATCAAATCATTCCTATATATGCTTGAAATCTTCGCGAGTTGTCAGCGTGTTGAGATACATCGCCGATAGGCCTGTTTCAAGATATAGTGCATAGCTTGGGGTATTTACAGGCAGTCGAAATAACTTTTTAAGAAAGTTTCTCATTAATTTTTCCACGTCATCGTAACTTGGATGTCCCCATACTTCGGCCGCATACAGCATTATCGCTTTTGCAGTAGCCTGGAAAGCTGATATTTGGCCGAATTTGCAATGCCTTTTTAACCATGAAGCTTTTTCATGTACTGTTCTCCGCCATTGTAGCACGCTTCAGTTTTTGGTTTAGATGTGTTTTAAAGTGCAAGTATGAGTATCGAGCATCAATCTTTCATTTTCAGGGCGTCGCCCTCTTCCATCCCGCACAACCATTATTTTTGACTTTTCCCTATTTATTTCTAAGCCCCATTGTCGACAATATCGCTCCGTCTGTTCAATCATTTGTTGCATTTCACCAGCGCTCTCCGCCATAATCACCATATCGTGATTTAGTGCAAGGTTATATTCGTGTAGTCCTGTACTAGTTAAAATTTCGATATACGTAAATTGATTTGATAAACAAATAAAGGGAAATATGAAAAAGGTAAAGGTAAGATTTTAGTTAGCTGCGTTGTCTCTTTCTTGTTCCTCATCTTTCGCTTTGTTTATAATGCCAACGTAGTTTGTATAGAAAAGTAAGTAATTGCACATATTATTGTTGTTTGCGCGATCGCCTTTTTGAAGTTACTCTCAACCGTATTTGACTTCGACAGTTCAGTTTTTTTCGCTTGGACAGTTCAGTGTTGTTTTCCATTCTGAATTTGCTGTAAAGTCTACTAAATGAAATCGAAGGGCGATCAACTTATCTAACTAATTTTTTTGGACCAAATTTAGGCCAAGTTTTTAATCAATTTCAATTCAATCAACTTTATATATGAGTGTGTGTTTGTGCAGCCCTGGTAAGCAGAGAGTCTCGCTCTCTAGAGCTCGCGCACACACACACACACAAAATCAAAAACACACTCTTGCACTCACAGCTATAATGACTGAGCGACTTCCAGGCGACTGATGGAATAATCGATAAAAGTTGGCAGCGAGCGAGGTGCAAAATGTTGTACAAAGTATCGGAATGTCACGCGCAGGCGAAGGACACAACGCAGGCGTGAAAGTGTTGCCAACGAAACACCAAACACCCCCGCCACCTGCTCCAACACAGTCGCCCCATACACGCAAAGGGCAACGTGCATAGAAACAGCTGTGTGGTAAAGAAGAAAAAAAAAATTAACGCCTGCAACTTGTGTTCATACAAAATGTTAATGCGACGTTGTTGCCCAGCCAGGCAACAACTCTCCATGCACAAGCACAAGCACATGCACACGCACACACGTGCACAGGATGTTGGAAAACTCTCGCGTGGGTGTCCCGTGTCCCGTGTCGCTCTGCCGCATGCCATCTCGCTTGCACAGACCGACCATACATTACACTCCGTTGCATTCGGCTGCTGCTGCTGCTGCCATTACTCACGCGTGTCACGCTTTCAATCAAACAACCTTGTTGGCCCCGGCTGCACTTTTGCATACAAAGAAGACCGAAGACCGCGCCATTTTCGCACAAATTTCATTTGATTCAATTAAATTTTTGGCGCACAGTGGGTAAACCTGTTAAGGAATTGTCATCAAACATGCAGAGTTCATTCAACGAATCACGGCAGCTGCACATTGGGACAAGCGTTACGAAATGGTGAAAAAGTGACACAAGAATATTGTTTGAAAATCTAAAAATGCAAACAACTTAAGGATCTAAATTCTAAAGGGAAGCTTCACCCCTGAACAACACATAAAGTATAAACCAGAGGTGCCCAGAATGAGCAAATGCACAAAATATATCTTAAGCAAGAACAACCACAAGAAATAGAAAGAGTAACCCGATTTTTTGTTTGTGTATAGGCCGAAAGGCGTGCGCTGACTACGCGCATGATACAACCAATACAGTATGTAAGCTGAGAGCTTTTTCATTTCGCCACACATTAAAGACTTGCAAGCTGAGTTGTAAGCTGAAACAGAGAGCGAGCTGAGAGCTTGCCATACCTGTATAAGTTGTAACAAGACTACGCGTCAGCAACATTGTTGTTGCTTTTAATTTGCCAGAGACCTTTGAGAGAAAGAGAGATGAGAGTCACATATGATGTTGTTGTTGCAGGGGTGAACGCTCCAACAACAAAAACTTAGCTCGGAAAGTAAGAGAGCAGATTACGCATATGAATTTGTTGTTGCTTTATGTAGACTTATGGCTCTCGCGGCCCGTATACAAATAACAACGAATGTTTTACTATGAAAAAAGAATTTGAAAAGCTTCAAATTCACTTGATTCTGCTCATACTTGATACTCACATACAAATAGGGGCAATAAATCTGCATAAAATTCGGACGGATACCAAAAATGGGTTTTGCAAACTTAAAAGATTACAACTTTCAGTTTCTGAAAGAAGCCGGACGACGTAAAAAGTAATAAATTTGACAATAAAGACCAGGAACGCGGGATTAATATGTCGTTGTCCAATTTGAGCTGCTTGGTCCTAGTCAGAGCTCTGCAAGAGTGCTTGCTTTAAAAGCGTATGCTCCAACAACAAAAACTTAGCTCGGAAAGTAAGAGAGCAGATTACGCATATGAATTTGTTGTGTCTTGCAGTCAAATCAAATACACACTCGTTCTGTTATTGGTGTTGAGTGAAAGAGTCTCTTGTGTGCTCGTGCGTCAAAGTAAAAAAAATGGGTTTGCATAGCTGCTTGCTAATCTTAGGTAGCTGAAATGCTATTAATTGCCCTTTAAAGGGTATGGGAACAATTGCAAACGTCATCTAATCAGAGCCATGAGATAGATGCTGCCCCAGTGTATCCATCAATGCCAATCACCACACCCCAACGGACCCATGAGTCAATACTTTGGCTGAACCAAGCTTCACACTATGATTAATCGCAACAAATACTATTTTTAGGCTATGCTCATTTGGCAAAATCATTATATGAAATGGATCCATCACATTTTCGCGCTCTCTTCGTACACCAATACACTCTCACTTTATGGCCCGAGGGCGAGGCAAACGCTGTTCCCATGGTGTAATTAGACAAGGTGAAGTCTTTAAAGTAGGCTGCCTCTTTTTGGGGTACCAGTTGAATCAAGGCATACTAAACAAGGTAGGCTCACACACTCTCTCTCTCTCTCTCTTGACAACTTGATAACTTTCAGTCAGTAAGCAACTGTTGTCCCGAGACACACCACCGAAAAGGCGTAAGGTGGCCACTAACAATGTGAGCTCGAGATCTTCGGATGCCGCTCCAAGCACTTCATTTTCAGGTGTTCTCAGTGGCAATAATGCCCCATTGGAGCTCCGACAACTCAACAGCCAAAACAAGTCTGGAACGGAAGCTGTATTAGCAATGGGAGCACAGCTCAGTGGATTGATGGAGCAACAACTGGAAGAACGCCGAAAACTTAATTCTATAATGGAAAAATTTGTCTCAAAAATGGAATAAAAAAAAAAACAAGTATTTATTTAGCACAATGCGATTGTGGCCTTATTGATTATTAATCGTGGAACTTATTAGCAGGCTCTAGGTGAACAAGCTGGGATTTTGTTTAAAGGTTTTCGAAAACAATAGTATTCATTTAGTTAAACTAGATTCTTATCTTATTCTATACAAGCAAGTTTGTGACAATTTCATTGCGAATTCTAGATTGGCTTTCGCACACCACTTTGGCATTGACATTGCCCTCCTCATCTTGAGATCGATTATTATTTTGATCATCGACTGGATCTTCACGGTCAAAATTTTGGATATTCCGCTTACGGCATTCACAATTTTTGAAACTTTTGTTGGGTGATATAAGAGACACCCTGAATTGATCGGAATCTACACTTTAAAACGTCAATTGTGCGCTCAACTATATTAAGAGCAAATGAACATCGGAGATTAAAAGTGTGCTGAGCTGATCCTGCACTGGGGCTTCTATACGGAGTCATGACGAAAGGTTCCAGTGGGTAGCCAGAGTCCTCAAGAAGCCACGAACTTCGACAACCATCTTCCCATTTGCGTTTTAAGAACTCTCTGGCCTCGCTCAAATTCCATACAAATGAATCATGTGTTGCTCCCAGGCATTGTAGAATCGACATAAATTATCCGCATTTCATAATCACATATCTATGTAATTAAAAAATAAATAAAAATCTAATTCTAAAATGAGGCTGCTTTAACTATACTTACAATCATAACGTTAAGACTAAAATAGCCAACATTTTCGGTTCAAATAGTGATTTTCGTTGTCAGGTGGCTTGAAAATTTTGTACACGCGTTCCATTCCGCACCCAATTACCGGATCCAAATTTCGTATAAAATTGGAGCTTCGATGCCGCAAGCCGTTCAGATGTTTGCTCTAATTTTATAAAACAAGGAAAAAGTATCTCTCTAATAATGGATATAATATTCACAAAGTTTTGCAAACGATGGGTCTTGAAATCGCCAAGTCTGCATCCTTTCCAATGACTCGTTTGAAAGAGCCGACACCTAAAAACCGTAGGGCTACAGCCAGTTGCAGTACTGGGGGAACTGATGTCCTGGGGATATCGCTCTCTATTATGTTAAAAATCATAACAAAGGTTTTTTGTCCATACGTTAGTTATACGAAAACTAGTATAGAAAATAAAATTGTTAAAATGCTTTATCAGAAATGGTAAGTGGATTGGATGCATTTTTGAGGTTCTTGCGACGAATTTTCTCTATCGCCAAAGTCCTTCTTCTAGCAACATAAAGCTATCATGACTGGCTTTTTAATTTTATTTGTACATTTCTCATAAACATTAACGTTATAATTTCACTCTATTTACCCAAACAGGGTTGTCAACAAATTATTATTTCCGGCCAATTATTTCAAAATTGATATAATTGGTTTTAATGCTCATATTCTTAAAGTTTAATAATTTAGTGCATCTTATACGACACACTTTAAGCATTTTGTTTGAAAATAAAAAAGTGGCACATTAATTTTGAAGCCGACAACCCTGTCGTGGCAGCCACATTGAAATTACTACCAGTCACTGTTTTTTGCCATTCTTTTATGCGATGAAGCTGACTCCGACATTTGCAGAACACCGACATTTGGATTGGTTGTTTTCCAAAAACAACTGTCCCCTAAATCTCTAGAGATTTCTGGAACACATCGGATAATATAATATTTATGAGCATACGAAAATGAAGCTATTAATTTTATTAAAATGTGAAACCATTCATTTTGTGTTGAATTTTGATTCGATTTATTAAACAGAAATAAAATGATTTAGATTCATTTTAAAATTTAAATTTTCATTTTGAAAAAGGGTAGGTACTGGTATACCAAAATAAAAATCCGGGTACCGTATCGAAACCGAAAACCGAAATAGAACCTTTAACCGATACATTAATTTCGGTACGTATCGAACCGGTACCGGAACCGAAATTCGTTTCGGGATTAAGCCCTGATTACTAGTAATGCAGGCTGTGGGCACCCCGTTTGGCAAAGTAAAGCAGATTGTGTGCGATTAATTCATTATGTAAGAGCACTTTGCTCCGCTGGGTAGAGGAACACTGTGCTGCGTCGTCAACTTTTCACTCAGATATTAGTCAGCTGTTTGCTGTCATTTTAGCTCTCTGAGTCATTATACCCTTGTAACTTTGCAACGCACATAAATATTTATCTCTGACTTTATAAACTATATACATATATTCTTGATTAAAGTCGACGAGCTGAGTCGATTGAGGTTTGTCCGTCCGTCTGTCTGTTTCTAAGCAAACTAGTCTCAGTTTTTAGCAATCGAGCAACCGACCGGATCGGATCTTATAGCTGCCATACTATCAAGCTTTGCACTTGTGTGTGTAGCAGCGGAACGCGAAGTTAACGAGCAAAAGGTAACAATCAAATGCCTCGTGAGAGAAGAAAGAGCCGAATGCACACGTCGTGAGAGAACAAGCCGCCGAGCGTGCTATTAATGGAGTTCACGTATTCTGTCCCTCTATGCGTGTGTCGGCTGCGACGCTGGCAGAATCATGAGTTCCTATCCCAGGGGATAGGCTTGTGTCATTGTGGGCACCGCTGCTCTAAAGTTAAATATTTTAGGTCAACTATATATCATAGCTCCCATACAACCAGCAATAATAGGTATACATTATTGAGTTGTTAACATTTTAAATTTCTCAGTTATTCATTTAAGCATATAAGGCGAAAAATCATTTACATGTGCTAACAATTTAGTAATTAATCAGAATCTGATGTTTCTGAATCATTCGAAGTATTTTTGAAATTAGCGGTTTTATTAAGAGACAGATGTATAACACAAGTACTTTTTATACTCTGTACCGAAGGTGGATAGAGTATATTAAGTTTGTGCAAAAGTATGTAACAGGAAGAAGGAATCATTTCCGACCCTATAAAGTATATATATTCTTGTTCAGCGTCAACAGCTGAGCCGATATAGCCCTGTCCGTCTGTCCGTCCGTCCGGATGAACATACAGATCTCAGAAATAGTAAGAGATAGAGGTTTGACATGTATGGGACAAATGTTTCTTATACTTGCAAGCAGATCAAGTTTAGTTTCAATTTTTGCCACGCCCCCAAACGCCCTCGCAATTTTGAAAAAACGTCATATCTCACACAGTTTTGTAGACAGATAATTCGTACCTTCTAGAGATAGTTAGTCATTAGCAAAATGTATCGATTTGTAGAAGAAGTGATAAAGATTGGATGAGCGGTTTTCTAGTTATGAGAAAAAAGTGTAAAAAAGCCCCCTCTCCCATACCCGCAACTAATACCGCATTGAATTCATCAAAGAGAGAGAGAGAGAGAAAAAACTTAGAGATGAGCACAGCGGCAGCACAGCATTCAGCTTCTACACCGGGTACAGAGTTGTTAAGCGGCCTTCTCACTCGTTTGTTCTAAGGTTATCATGACATTGGGCGTATTCAGCAGATAATTCCTATTTAAGATTTGTGATTTATGATTGCCGATTTTACCTGCTGAATACTGGTAAAAATTTGACAATCATGATTTCTGAATGTAAATCGAACAAAATGTATGATTGAACAACGATTGCTGGATCAGCCTACCTTTGTTCAGACATTCATACGAAATTTTACAAAAATTTAACAAATCCATAAATATTGGAAATATTGTGTGAGTGTTTCCCATTGATAAAAAGTACTAAAGCCCCCAAACGTCTTAAAGTCTGCAATCAAATCTATTTAGCAGAGACTCATCAGCAATCGCAAATCTTAAATCGGTAATCGCTAATCGGAATTATCTGCTGAATACGCTCATTATCAGGCCTGTTCCCGTTTCCGATTAATCGAAATTGGTAAGAGCTGTGAATTCTAAGAAACAAAGAATTCGCTCGAATCTTTTTGCCATACAAAGGATTGAATGAAGGTAATTGGGTCTTTGAAGTTAATAGGCGAATAAATCAGTCGGATTTAATTTTTTTTTTTGTTGTTTTTAGGTTACTTTATACCCGTGGATAAAAAGAGTTATTTGGCCGCCCACGTTGAACACGCGGAAAACGCCACGACGAATTGACTGGAATAAACCAATGTATCCAAATGATGTTATAAAGATATATCAAATTGATGAGTTTGGGTGATCTTGATGCAGATTTAGTAGTTGGTTAGTTATGTATGTACAAATGTGTTTAGATGGTAGCGTTAATTTCATTTAAGAATGTAGTGATGATTGTGAGGGATGAAAAGTTTTCGTGTTGCAGTAATCGATATATGATTTCGTATTTAGAGAGTATTGGGTAGTTGTGTCTTGTGGCGGCAAATTTGGAGCATTTGAAAATAATGCTCCACATCTGTTGTCATTCACAACACAACATTCATTTTAGCCAGAGTGACTTTGTCAAAAGCATGTCCCGATAGTATCCAGTTTATTTGCTTGATTTCTATTGCTTTCATGTTACAGTTTTTATTGTGGAACCAGGGTGTTTTGGCGATATCCGGGAATAGTTCACAAAAGCCTCTGTGTTTGGTAGCCGAAAAATTCCAGTATTCTTGCTCCCAATGAAAGTTTATTGTCCGATAGATTGTGTTAATTGCATCTTTAACTGTCCATTTTAAGGAGATGAAGGTACCTTTAGTGGGTGCATTTTTGGCAGCAGCGTCAACTATGGTGTTTTGTTTTATGTCCTTGTGTCCTGGAATGTAGTGTAGGTGCTGCATTGTATCTTACGGATGATACTTGTGGCGATGTAATTGTTGTGTATAGTTTTTTGTAGAAGCTGGGCTCCACTACGACTGTCCGTAAGAATGGCAATATGAGTTTGATTTAGGCGAATGGCATGGTCTATTGCTTTTTCAATTGCAATTAATTTTGCATTAAGCGAGGAAAGAATTTTTTTTTGTGAAGAAGCTTCTTATAGAGTTCGAACTCTTGTGACTTGAATGTGAATTAGTAACTGAACCATCAGTAAAATATAGCTCAAACAGTTTATGTTTGAGTACCGCTATTTTTTCCTTGAAAAGAGACTGTACCACATCTGTACTAAGTTCATTTTTGTTTTTGGCTGAACCTTTAAGAAAATCTAAATCGAAGACTAGTTTTTTACAGCTGAGAGGAGAAGGCGAGACACATTCAATGTGATTGAGTATATGTTCAAATTCTTTATACACTTTGTGATAGCCGGGGCCAAACTTTCGCTATTCAGAATTTGTTTTGAGTGTTTTGCACATGCTGGGAGATCATAAGGGAAGGTTTTAACTAATTCTTTAGCGGTGATGAACTTTTAAGAACCATTCTAAATTTAGGTGGGAGTTCAGCTGCTAGGTGATACAAAATTTGTACTGGTGTTGACTTTATAAGACCAAGGGATCTTCTCAAATGAAAATTTGTATGCACCGTTATCTTCTCAATGGCTGTTTGAGAAATGTTACTGAAGGAGGAGCATGCGTACTCCATTCTGCTTCGTACAAAGGATCTGTAAATTGTCTTGGATGATCCGAATTTACACCCGCTAAGTATGTTTAAAAAAGCACAAGCTTTGTTAGAGTTAGAAATTGCTTTGTCAATATGAGCAACGAGCGAACTGTTTGAACTGATTATTCTACCCAAATATTTTATTTGATCAACTTGATTAAGGGTTGTTCCAGAAAGTACAATGTTAAGAGGCTGACTCCGCCTGTTAAAATGCACAATACTGGATTCTGCTGGGTTAAAGATTAATCTCATTACAATCTCTCTCAAAGAGTGATATGAAGCAAGAACATTTACGATTTGATCGAAATCGACTACACGGTGAAACATTTCCATTTCTAAATCATATTACCTAAGATTCGGTTTGAAGAATATCGGTTCTCGGATACTGGTATACAAAAAAATTTATAATATCAGCTCTGGCTCTGAGTTTTAAACGGTTTTTTTCGGTACAAGGTTGTGGTTCTGGTTCTAAGGCAATTTCTATTACAAAAAGGACAATAAACAGCGAACCAAGGCTTTGTGGGTAAAACTGAACACGCAGTTCTGTCTATTTTTGGGCCCTAAATGTTTTAGTTTGTATCTATATGCTGTTTTCTTTTGACTGTCGAGCACCATCTCTTAGGGACATGCAAAATAGTCCATTACTTAATCGTAAATATTGATTTTAATATATTCAAAATATATACGAGTTAAGTTTTTAACTTCTTCTTGAGGTACCTTAAGCAATTGCACGACCAAAGCAGGGTTCCCCAAGAAGAGAGCGCGAAAATGTAACTGTGTGTCTCTCTCTCTCTCTCTGTCTTAAACACACAGTGAAGCATGAATTAGTGAGTGTGTTCGTGCCCCAGGGGCTATAACTGGGATACTCTGGACTAAAGTTAAAGACTAAATCATTAAAAACTAGGTTCAAATTGTTGTGGCTTAGTACAAAAGTAACCATAAAACGCAAAGTTGACAAAGTATAAGAAAAAGTATCCCTCCCATTTGTTCTACCAAAATCGCTTCCGACCCAATTCCCATATTGAGTCATTGAATTGAATAATTGTTTGGCCATCTGATCTACTAGTAACCGAGCAATCCTACTGACCAAATTGTAGAAGCTCAAATATCGGGGAAAATCCCTATATAAAAATAAACTACTTCTCTCTGGGGCATATGTACTATATTACAACAATAAATCACTCCATTGGACCGCAACGAATAACAATTTGTCTTTCTGCTCGAGCCGAAAGACAAAGTAAATACAAATATGAGCTCATAAGTAAACCAGGTAAAATGATAACCAACAAAAGTTCTTTCTCACATTGAATTAAACCTGAATGAATGCATTTTGTTTTGTTTTAATGTTTATAAAAAGAATTACTTTTGCAACTTTTGTTGCTGCCCCCCGCCCCTTGCCCCCCTTTGATGTTTCACACTCACTTGACTGGTTTTTTTGGGGGTACATCAACCACTGTGTGTGTTCGGACTGCTTGACACTGTCGACGCAGGCGTAGGTGTAGAGGTGGACAACGGCGACACTGCAGTTTGTTTTATACTTTAGCTTTTTTTTATTTTGTACAAATTCAATTCTTGCAACAATTAGATTATTAAACAAAAAAATGTAAAAAAAAAACACACACACACAGACACACGCGCTTATGGCACTCACGTACACTTGTTCACCACGGTGACTGAAACTGAGAGCGACGGGTAGGCGGGGAGCGGGCGCTTGTGTAACGCAATTTCTCATTTGATTTTCTCAATTTTTGCATTTGGGGCCTGTGTTTCGGTGTGTGTGTGTGTGTGTGTGGGAGAGTGGAAGTGTTTTAATTTTTTTCTTTTGAAACATTTTCAAGATTCTTCTTTATAATTAACAATTTTCACTCACACACACACACAGACACACACTCTTTGCTTGGGTGGAAGAAGAAAAAACGCTCTCATACATACACACTCATATACATATATAATATATATATATACATTTGTATGTATGTATATATCTACCGTGTGGAAGAGCGCGCTTGGCTTTTATTTTCTTTAAAATACAACAATCAAATATATGTTAAATGTATAAACTTTTTCTTTCTTGCTTTTTGCCAATTTCTTTCATTTCTTTTGCTGCTTTCTTTTAGCTGCCGCCTCACGCACACACACACACACACGCTCACTCACATACACACACACGCCGCTCTGCCTCTTGGTGCTGCTGCTGCTGCTCTTCCGTATATACGTCATTTAAAAAAAAAAAACGACGGCAAATTTAAACAGATATTTAACGAATTTTCGCTTGTTGGTTAATAACTTTTCGATCGTTAGCGTTTTTCTTACATTTCTCATACGTGCTCTTTTTTTCGGTTTTTCGTTTTCGTTTCTAAATTACTTTTACCTACAACGCGTGCGTCTCTTTGCTGTTCACGTTTGCGTTTGGTCACATCGTAATGTTAAAACCCGCACTGTTAACTGTAATGTTAACTCTAGAGGCGAGGGTCACACTGGCACTACGTCATTTTGCTAGCGAAAGCTTTGGAAAGCTTTAAGCTTGACTTGTGATGGTTAAATTATTTCCCCGCCAAAGGAAATGAAAAAAACACATTTTTGGATAGTTTTAAATATGGAATTATTATTGTTATTATAATATAATATATATATATATATATATGTAGGTAACAAATACATTGTACAATATATTGCCCTATAATTTCGTAAAATGTAATAACTAATACAGACAACCAAAAATATTAATACATACATACAATTTTGGCTAACAAGGTGTGAACAATGAAATCGTTTAGTAGGGTATCTGGTTCTGATAGTACTGGATCATGTCATAGGTACGCGTACGGAAATTCTGATACGAATTCCGTATAACGGCCAGCATATGGGCAGCCGCCTCCTTGTTATTCTTGGTGGCCACAAAACGCTGCTTCAGCAAGTTAATCGTCTGGCCACGGAAACAGGGCAGACCCGTATCCAGCATGAGCGACACCAGCGACACAATGGCATCCTGATAGGGTCGCACGGCGAGGAAGGCCTGAACGCACAGCTCGCAGAACCATTTAAAGGCGGGCGCTTCCATTTTGCCGCCCATAATCATGACCATTTCATCGGTTAGCTTCATATCGGGCTCGAAACCGATATTGCCACCAGGCGATGATTCAAACATAAAGCCGAAATCTGTGTAAAGAAGAGAGAGAGAGAAAAGAGAAAGTGTGGTTAAGGGAAATGAAATGTAAAGGACTTAAGAGCAGGCTGCTGCAAAACAGTCATGCTTCTTTGTTGAGAGCAGTAAAAGCTCGTGTACTGTCGGTATGTCGATGTCGCTGCCGCAGAGCGGTGTTGTATACACAGTAGAATAGAACGGGCTGGACTCTGAGTGGTTAGAGTGGGTTTTACCGCGGGCATTAAGCAATCGAACGAAATTAGGAATCA
>JAEIFU010003168.1:0-32043 GCA_018904235.1 Lordiphosa stackelbergi | reverse complement strand
ATCTGTCTTTTTGGCTATGTCTGCAGGTGTCTTGCGTACAAAAGCCACATCCAATATTTTCATTTTGGGTTTACTTTTAATCAATACAGACTTAACTGTTTTCAGCAGTAGTTGTTTTTTTTGATTTTAAATATTTTTCAGTGTGACCATATGAGGCACCATAAAAATACATAATTTGGTAAAGCATGTACATGGTTTTGAAATACATGAGGATGAAGTAGATGGCAACGAAATCCATCTAGATGATAATCTTGAACATGAGAAAATGAAATAAAGCAAATCCACCTAGATTTGCAAAAACAGCAACATGAGAAAACGGCCCTAAGGATGTAGTTAGACAGGTGAGGAGTGCAGAAAGCGCCTGGGGCAAAAACAAGGAAACGATCTGCATATCCTATAAAGCTATAGAGAGATCAATGCTAACTTATGCGGTCCCAATATGGTCTCCCGCCATCAGCGACAACCATTGGAGCATCGTATAACCTACAACAGAAAACCGAAATATTTCGGGTCAGGAATCATAACAGACTCCTGACACAGCAATATATCATTGGATGTCAACTCGAAACTCACCCAAATCACACCTGCACAACTGAAATCATGTCGCTGAGGAAAACACCAGCACGAAATGACATTAGAGCTGAAATTATTGTAATAATCGGAGCAGCCACAACCTGTGCAAAGGTGAAAAAAGCTGAACACACACAAACATGGTCGCTAATACCATTCAGGGGTACCAGGACAACCTTGTTCTTGGAGGCAGACCACCGCCCCATAAACCCCGATAAGGAATCTATACCTAGACACATGAACTACGTTCATAGACGAGTGTCCAACATGCTGATACTGGCCATATGAAACCCACTATTCTTACAACATTTAGATACCTGGACCCCTCCATTCGAGGCAGCTTCCTTCTTAGAACTAGACCAAGATTAGTTTCAACAACCTCTTGTTAACATTACCCTAGCCTTTTATTTATCTATTTACACACCTGATCATATTAATAGGTACACACATCAACTCTGACTTTAAGGTAACAACACGGTAAGAAAAAAAATTTTAATTTCCATTTTGTGTTCTTTTTTTAGGTAAAGTAGTATTTCATAACTTAGTATCCTATTCTTCTTGGCATACTTTTAATAAGAGCCAGGCAGGTCTCTACAGGTGTCTCATACCACAGTTTTTGGACATCTTTCCATAATATTTCTTTATTTCAAAATGAATGCTTTGCCAATTTCTTTTTTAAGTCTTCCCACAAGTTTTCAATGGGGTTAAGGTCGGGGGATTGGCTTGGCCACTTCAGAACGTCAACATTTTGGTCCTCGAAAAATTTCGAAACCAGTGTGTTTAGGACATCGCTAACCCAACGTATAAATTTTCTCAGCCGGTACCATAACAAATTCTCGCTCTTTTGTTCGTAGTCTGATAAACTGTACCGTACCAGGAGAAGCAACCCCATACCATTATATTGCCACCTACATGTTCGACTGTTTTTTTTTGTAAACCGTGGATGGAATTCCTTTCCATTATGTAGTCGAACATTCCTTTCACAGTCATTCCCAAACAAATTAATCTTGCTTTCATCGCTCTATAATATGTTTCTCCATTTTTTCTCCCCGGTGCATCTTACCCAGTCTTTGTGTCCTTTGCAAAGGACCTATCTTGGTTTTCTTTCTAATGCATTTTTAACAAAATTATGAGATCTGTTCATTAATTTGGCGATGTCTCGATAAGATTTGCCTTCTTTTTTAAGACTAAGAACCAATCGAGCTTCTTCTTTAGTACAATGAAATTTCGACCCATTTTTTCTAAAAAAATAAATTATTCAATTCTCTATTGACATACCATTGACCGTTAAAAGATCACTGATTTCAAAATTATTCATTTGATACTTGTGAGAAAGGGAGACTTGCGAAATGTGTGGTGGACTCCCAATTTATAGAAAAGCTTTGATATACGCGGCGCCCCTCTTTCAACTCTTTGTCACAGTGTGGCCAGGCATTGACAACAACATAAAAACCAAAAATTAAAAAGTTGTCAACACTAAAAGTACGAAAAATCTATAATTAAAAAATTCCGGTGTGTACCTATTAATATGATCAGGCGTGTAAGTTATATATATAAAGTAGTTCAGTAAAAAGGTCAAAAACAGAAGTCGCAAAAATCGGACCCCGATTGCCTTTGTCAGAAAATTACATTTGTCGCCCGGCACATTGTATAGAGTACCAAAATTACCTCTAACCTGCTTCTCTTTCTCTACATATAAAACTTGGGCGTACCCAGGAAACGATGTCTAGTGAAAGGTGCAGTGCCAACAGTTCTTCCGAAGCAATGGCAAAACCAGCCGAAGGCTATCATTGAATTTTCACAACATGTAGCAGAGACGGTTCTCATCGATTTGGATGAAGTGGATACCTTGCTAACCTCTGAAGTGAGTTGTCTGAATAAAAGCGATTGCATTTTAATTGAAGAAAGGTCAGAAAATTCGATTATCGAAATTCAGCGCTTAAAAGAAGAACTGTAAGTTATCCAATAGATTTGAGTGTAGCCGTAATAAAATAATAATTATAAGTATAATAAAACTTTATATGCAATAAATATGTTTTATTTGGCAGGAAAACACAGAAAAACAAAATAAAATAATTGTAGTAACAACGATAAAATAAATTTTTAGTTTGGAACGAAATTTACATAAATAGAAACGATTTTGTACAGCTTGAAATTGAAACGTTTGAAAAGGCATCTATGTATAAAATTGTTTAAAAGTAATCTGAGAGCTCATCGAATTCCTGCGATCTTAAATAAGGAAAGAATTATCTATGGACCCACTGCAACTAAAACTTTCGAAATCAGAACAAACCCACAAATATATGCAGTTGCGTCTCCAAACAATCTTTACAGATGGGCAGCAGATTTAAAAAATGGGCTCCGGAAGATATACATAGCTCGGTCCATTACCTTTTATTCGGCAAGTCCGAAAGGGTCTGCCTACAATCAGAACCCTTCAACATTGGACTAGTAAGTTCGATATCAGCCCAGGTTTCATGGTAAAAATTATTTAAAGTTGAGTTTTTTTGATTAAGAAACATATTTGACTTTGCCTGTCAAACAATTTATTCTTGGTAAACTCCAAATTGCGGCGCATCAACGAAAAATTAAATGTCGCAACTTTGAAAACACATCAATAAAGTTTTTCGCTTTAAGGGATGAGAAGGTTTTGCAATTTGTCCAGATAGGAGCAAAGAGACACTTATGGCAATTATAAAGGAACGCATCGCCGAGGAAACAACTATTATGTCTGATTATTGGAAGGCGTATAATTGCCTGAAGGAAGAGGAATCTAGACATCAACCAGTAAATCACTCTAAAAACTTTGTTGATCCTGATACAAAAGCGCACACACAGAACCTAGAAAGACTATGGAGGGACATGAGGTCACAGTTACCAAGATTTGGAAAAAAACACTCTATTGAATAATGTCAAAGTTCAGTTTTTAAAAATACTATAAATTAAAAAATTATTAAGTCACGAGGAGGACTACAGTGGAGTAGGCCCCTCTACATAAAAAAGGACTTTCTTGGGCTTACGTGGAATGGGCCTCCTTTAATTATTGTCTGTGCTTCTTTTTTATTTTTTTTTATTCACAGGACCCTGATGATGATGACGAAGATGATAATGATGACGACTGCGATTATCGTCCTAAGAAGCACTCAGTGCCACCTAATACATAATGTATAATAGAAATACACATTTGAACAAAACCTGACCAAATATTTGCAAAATTTTTGAACAGCGTAACTCCCAGGCGATCTAAAGACATCAAAATTTTTGTAAATTCACGGACTATGGATGTTTTTTTTTGGAATTTTTTGGTGAAGGGTAGTCAGTTAGGGTGACGGTTTTTTCTCACTATAATCCATTTTCCGAACGAAGATTTGTATGGCAGGTACAAAAAGTAGTCATCCGATCCGGTCGGTTCCGACATATTAGCAGCGTGCAGTAAAAAGAAGACTCTGTGCAAAGTTTCAACTCGATAGCTAAAAAACTAAGGAACTAGTTCGCGTAGAAACAGACAGACGGACAGACGGACGGATAAAGCTTAATCGACTCAGCTCGTCGTCCTGATCAAGAATATATATACTTTACATGGTCGGAGAGGATTCGTTCTATGCGTTGCAAACTTCTCGGCAAAATTATAATACACTTTTCAAGTGTATAAAAATAACTATTACTTACATCGGTACGTACCGGTATACCGAAATAAAAATGCGGGTACCGCATGGAAACCGAAAACCTTTAACCGAAACATTCATTTCGGGACGTTCCGGTATCGGAACCGAAATTCGTTTCGTGATTATGCCCTGGTCAGATGTTTTGGTATTATGTTGAAGTCTTTGCGTCTTAAGTATTTTAATTTGAAGCTAACAATTGAGCCTAATTGCGTAAAAATTCACAAAATCTAAGTGCTCGTTTCGCAGTCTAGTAGTTTGCATTCAGAACCGAAACGTAGCGGTACAACGTTTAGGTTCTTTTCGGTCTTACCGCTTCTAACAATATCGGTTCTCGGATACCGGTATGCAAAAAACTAAAAAATATCGGTTCCGGTTCTGAGTTTCAATCGGTTCTTTACGGTATACGGTTCCGGTTAAGGTTTGATTCTCTGATTTTAACAAAGCAAAAGTTTAAAAATGGTTATTAAGCATTTAAGCTTAGAATGTGAAACGTGCTCAAAGTGATTAGCCTCTTAGTGGGAGGTCTAGAAATTCAAATTCAGAAATGCAAAAAATTGGCCGTGTTCACCAGCACTAATCGATGGATCTAGTTCAATTGTTGAGGTGAACGAATGTAAAGTTCAACTATCAGGCCTGTTCTCAATTCCACTTCGGTTTTCGTATAAACGTTTGTACGTTAAACTCTGTGCTAATAAGGTTATATGGAAGGTGACATTTATGTCTACGGCTACTAGATCCGATTTCAGTAAAAGTGGAATTGCTCAAGCAGTTAAAACCGACAGCTCAACAAGTAATTCAATTCGTAGAAAAAAGCCTTAAATCAAGTAGCCACAGATTTCTATTTACAACTTCCATTTAAATTTGTAAAAGTAAAATGGCCAATTCAAACGTTTATAGAAAACCGAAGTGGAATTGAGAACAGACGTATGATTGGTAATTTTGTCATTTTGGTTAAAATCAAAAAAATAAACCCCCCACTTTAACATAAAAACACAAAAAACCAAAAAAAAAATCAAATTATTTTTTTGTGGATGATATTTGAAGTTTTGATGTATGCTGGTGAACAGTTGTTTTAATAAAAAAGAATAAAAAATTCTCAATTCGTGTCATCAAACTGTTTCCTGGTTCAATTTTCTTTGAAAACTTACAAAAAATTGTAACTTTCAGTTTAAATTCAGTTTATGAACTCCACTTCAAGTAACAACACAACCCCGCCCGCCCGCCCTACGCCAGCAATTGCCAATAGGGAGGGAGTGAGTGAGAGGGGGGGAGGGGCATTTTTTTTATGTCGATGGTTGTTGGGTAAAGTGTGCAGTGTGGAGTGGGTTTTCGGGTTTTGGCGCAAGTGAAGCCTCAACACATTTTGTGTACAAACTTTGCTGCTTCTTTGCCTTTGGCTTGGTGTGGTTGTTGTTGTTGTTCTGTATTTTTTTTGTGGCCTTTTCATGTTTTGTTGTTATTGTTTTCCGGCGGCGGCGGCGGCAAGTGCCGGCTCGCGGAATATGTTTTATGTGTGTCAGTGTGTCTGTAAGGCAGGACAACAACTTGAGTTGGTGGGTAAATCTTTCGACCAAGACGAGAAACCTTAAAACGTAACAGCCTCCCCAAGTAGGTATGTATGTATGTATGTCTGTATGTTTGTGGGTGTGTGTGTGCACAAAAACGTGACGAGCCCCTTTAGAGGAATGAGTAGGTGAAGATAGCTAAGCATAAAGGCCACTCGGGCGGGTGTGTGTGTGACGGTGAGGTCGTTGATATCAGAAATCAGTGTCAATGTCAATGTCTTCCGCTTTCCCCCTAACCACTTACCGGTGGTGGAGTCCTATACTGCTGCGACGGTCCCATTTGTGGACTGTAGGGCCGGGGCGGTGGAGCCCAACCTCCTTGTTGCCCACCATAGGGTGAGGGCTGATGTTGTGGCGGCGGTGGAGGTCCATGTCCAGGTGGTGGAGGTGCTCCCTGTTGTTGTTGTTGGGCTGCAGCTGCTGCCGCCGCAGCTGCTGATGCTGCTGCCTGCTGGGGATCATAACTATTGCCATAGCGATGCTGAGGTGGCGGCGGCGGATTCGAGGACTGAAGCAATGAATTTAAAGTGGGCGTAGGACCCTGTGGTGGTTGTCCGGGTATGTAACGCTGCTGCTGCTGTTGCTGGGGAGGACGATTTGGAGAGCCGCCCTGCTGTTGTTGTTGGGGTTTGCCACCTGGTGGAGGCTGGCCATAGCGATAGGGATCCATATTGGGGTCACCGGTGTGATAGCGCGCGTAGGCAGGATGCGCATGTGGGGGTGGCAGATGGGCAGCCGACCCAGGTGCTCCATATTCATCTTTTGAGCCAGGCGCATGCTCTGGAGGTGGACCATGATGTGACATATGGGGCGGTGGTGGTGGTGGATGCTGTTGCAAATGATGATAGTGCATGACAGCCGTAGGATCGGGGGGAGCTCCAGCTCCAGCTGTTGTAGGTACCGGAGGAGCGCCATAAGGATGTGGGGCAGCATTAGGATCGTTGCCATTATTGTTGGGCGTGGGCGGGCCCGAGCTGGGCGGTGTGGCACCACCTGCGGGTCCAACGCTGCCGCCTGCTGCTGCTCCTCCTCCTGCTGCTCCCGCAGCTGCTGCTGGGGCAGTTGGACCAGCTGCTGCTGCTGCTGCTGAGGCGGGCGTTGCGGAGGGCGATTTTATTTTCTCATTCATGGCTTAAACCTGAAGAAAACCCAACAACAACCACAACAACAACAACAACGTTGACGCTGATGACGACGACTGCAGCAGCGGCAAGTTTGAGGTTATGTTGTTAGCTGCAAATTTTAGCGTAAAGACTTTGATTAGTTTGCATAGGGATTTGATGTGGGGGGGGATTGACAAACATTTAACACACACACTTATTAATGTATTGAATTTATTGGAAAATTTGCAGAATTCGGAGAGAAAAGTGCGCTACAACAAAAACAATCCTATTCTTTTGCGTACAAAAAATTGTTATGCCTTGACAACCCTAATGCCACTCTCTCGCTCTCTTTACATTTGGCGGCTATTGTACACGCACATGCCATCTCCGTCTCACTTGCACTTGCTAAACTGAGAGCCACAGCCAGAGCCAGGGGTCCATTTATATATACGTTTCTCGCTCGCTCGCTCTCGCTTTATTAGTTTTTTTTTTTTTTTTTTTGTCAGTAATGATTTTTCTTTTTTGCTTTTAGTAATTATGTACAATATTTTTTTTTTTTTGGCGAATTTTGGCGTTTTTTACAGCACTGTTATGGTAAAGGCGGCGGCAATTGGCATTGCTTTTGCTGCTGACGTTTGATGATGCAAGTATGTGGCTGGACTTGGAAAAATCGTTTTTCTTTTTTTGTTTTAATGATTTTTCTTAACTATAAATCGCACTCACAAACACAACACACACACATGCACTCACACTTACACATATAGAAGAATATTCACGCATTGACGACCGTCCATAGACTCTGGCTATATATACTCAAAAACGAACTCGCGTGAAAAGACAGGGACAGGGCAGCGGCAACGACAACGACGACGACGACAGCGACGGCGGCGGCAGCAAGCTCGGTATACGAACGAAACGAATTTGAAGTGTATGCAAGCAAGTCTCTCGTCTGTCTGTCTGCTGCTACTTTTTTTTCGCCAGTCCGTTTAAGCTGGTAAAACACTTGATTAGCTGGCACAATCACACGCGTCTTATCAACAGACCATTGCTGTACATGTTGCACATAATTTGATTAATTAATTTAGTGTATTTCACTTAATTTTTTCACTATTTTCACAGCATGACGGACGAAGCGAGCCACTGTACAAAGCGATTTTCTGGCGTTGCTCATCACTGACAATATGGCGGACGCCACTGACAGTTGAACGTGGTGGCAACGCCAAGGCGATAACTATCGATAAAAAACAAAGGGGACAGTGTTGTAAAGTGTGGGTAGGGGTGGAAGAAAAATAAAATTATTATGTGATTTGTGCTTGGCTAAGCCATTTTTTTTAATTGTTGCTCTCTAGGTGGGTTTAAATTTTTGTTGCACAATTATGTTCTATTAACAGCACTCTAAAGTCGCTTAACAGCACTATGTTAAAATAAAAAATTTCGCGCCCACAATTTAGTGCTGGCACACAATCAGCGTTGCCCATTTAGCCATTTTTCCTATTAAATATAGCTGCTTTGTCAGCTTGAAAACTATTCAGTTTTGTCGAAGCCAGTAATTTAAGCAATTATTTGACATTTTATAACCTATACTCAGATAAGTAAATTTTTAATTCGTATCTCACTGATAGAACATTTTGTACAGCTTTATATCTGATCGTTTGAAAAGGTTCTTATTTGTATGAATTGTTTCTTTCTGTGATATCGTACCACTAATTTATTTCAGAATCTTAATCTGTCAATTTTTAGCATAATTAACTGTCGATACATGGTGGGAAAATAGCTTAATTGGCAATGCAGCACACAAAACCCGCAAATTAAATTAAAATTAAGCTAGCTATAATTCCCGCCAGCCGCTAATTTACAAATTCTCCCGCCCTCGGCATCAGTGTTGCCAACTGTTAAAGCGCAAAAGTAGCTAAATCGACTGTTAAATATAGCTAAAAGGGGTGTATTAAACTAAACAGCTAAAAAAAAACTGTGCACACAATTGATAATCTATAATCTTATGTATTCCATTCCCTTGCAGCTTAGTAGATGGTATATCATTTTTAATGTAATATTTTTGGCGGAAAAATATCTAAATCATCAACGCTGATCGACATTTGTAAAACTTAAAAAAGGGAAAAAACTAAATAAAATAAAAAATGTCCGCCAAAAAAGCGTAGGAAAAACAAAATAAAAAAAAAAAATATTACATTAATTGATATTGACAATAATTTTAAATTTAACATTAAAATACATTGACCGAGATTATAAATGCTGCCTTAATTAACATTTCACATTGAATTCACTTATTAACATTTTACGATACATAATAATGTTAATTATTAAAAAACAAATAAGCTCCCGCCCCCCCTTTTCTCCATTAAAGAATCCATTATTTTTGCATCACTCATACAGTGGTGGACAAAAGTATTTTGACAAAAAAATCATAAATAATCCATTATATCTTTTAAGAAAAAAATCCTAAAATTTTGAAATTTATATCAAAATTGTTAAAAAGAAAGCTTTCAATAAAACGTTAGTAAAAAAGTAAAATTAAAAAAAAAAAAAAAGAAAAAAGAAGACACAAAAATATTGAAACAAAAATTCAAAATTAATTTATTCTCAGCACAAAGAACCTAAAAAAGTTAGAGAATTATTCTTTCAAGACAAGTTTTTCGCGCCGAACCCTAATCTGGCTTTAGAAATTCCATATTTTTGATAAATCAATCGTAAAAATGGACATAAAAAAAAGCAAAAAATGGCTCCTTTGGACCATTTTCCAAGGGACCCTATGTCCTAGAAACAGGTTATATTTAAAAATTAAAATAGGTCAAGTTATAGTACTCAATTTTTTCTGTAAAATGTATTATCTATTACTCATTTATAAGATTAAGTTTGTGTTCGATCTGCAAAGTAAGTCCGATTTGAATGCAAATCAGTAGCTCAGTATTAAATTTTAAATTTGCATGCAAATCGGTCATACTTTGCAAATCGATCACGATCTTATATCTTATGAAATGAATAAAGTAAAAACTATAATTTGCAGATAAAACTGAGTACTATAACTTGACATTTAAAAATTTTTCAAAAATAACCAGTTTCAAGGACATAGGTCCCTTACCAAAATGAGCAAAATAAGCCAGTTTCTGCATTTTTATGTTCATTTTACGATTGATTTATCAAAGATATGGAATTTCCTAAAGCCAGATTCGGCTTAGCGTGAAAACTTGTCTAGAACCAATAAATTTTTTACCATTTTAGGTTCTGTGCTGCGAATAAATTAATTTTAAATTCTTGTCAAAATACTTATTTATTTCGCATTATTATAATAAATTTTTTTAATTATAAATGTATGCTAATAATATTAAAAATACCAGTACATACTTAAAAACCATATAAGTAAAATTTTATGTTTATTTTTAAGAATTGTTAGAACCTAACCTAGTTTGATTTTTTGTTTCAGCTTATTTCTTTCTTTCAAACAAAGACTTGAAAGCAACGGATCGAAAGAGTCCAATGCTCTATTATATACATCTGTAATATTTTCCAATCGACTACATTTTCTGGCATGAGATCTTCTATCGCTCTTATATAGTTTGTTCCGCGCTTCTGACGCGTTTTCTCCAAGGATACCAACTGGAACAATGGAACGGTTCATAATTTGGTATCCATGTACCAATATTTTGTGCACAGTTGGGGACATTGGGTACCAAGAATAAAGTTCCATGTACAAATGAAAAGTAAGGTCACAGAAGGATTTGAACTTTTCGGAATCAATTATGTGCTCAGAAGAAATTGCAATTAAAATGATATAAAAACTGTGAATGATTTTGTAATCCAAATTTAAAACTGACGAAAATATCTTACTGTTGGAAAATGCTCGTCTTGCCGTATTTCCATCATTGCTATTTCCGCTTCCATTCTGTTTGGGTAAATCTACATTAAGGCCTAGCTCAGACCACAACTTCTCCTGGATACGTTTATTACGCAATGATTAGATGAGCTTTTCATCTCCTTTTATGCGCCTTTTTATACTCTGTCCGGGTCTAGGGTTATTAAGTTTGGTGCAAGTATGTAACAGGGAGAGGTAATTCCGCTATAAGTATATATATTCTTGATCAGCTCACGCCGGTCGATATAGCCTGTCCGTCTGTCCGTCTGTCCGTCTGTCTGTCCGTCTGTCTGTCTGTCCGTCCGTATGAACAAACAGATCTCGGTGGTAAGAGATAGAGGTTTGACTATGTCGGGACAAATGCTTCTTCTTGGGCAGATCAAGTTTATTTTCAATTTTGCCCGCCCCCTCCCGCCCCCACAATTTTGAAAAAACGTCCTATCTCCCACACTTTTGTAGATAGATGATTTGTACCTTCTAGAGAAGGGGTTAGTCATAGGAATAGTATCGATTTGCCAAAGAAATGATAAAAGATCGGACGAGCGGTTCTCAAGTTATGGCAATAAGAAGAGGGGGGGAGAGGGGGGGGGGGGGGGGGGGGGGGGGGGGGGGGAGAGAGAGAGAAAAAAAAAATATATGGCTTCCCCACTTTCCAAAAAAAGAAATTCTTAACACAAACTCCAAAAATCGAATCCATGCATGAAGCGGACTTACTCCATATTTTAGATTCTCAGATTTTACATTAAAAATCGGAGAGTTAAAGTCTGTTGTTTTTAGCAACTGAATCGGCTTTGCTCCACATAATGGACATGACTGGCATGAATTCGTTCCGGTTACAACGTTTAAGACTTTACCGTCAATAAGAGTCATATGAGTCTGGTACTTAACAGATATTATTTTGTTTTTGAATGAGTAGAAAAATGTCTGAAGGTTTTCTATATCCTCATCCAGACTACTTTTTTCTTTTAAAATAAGGGCGCTACTTTCTTTCACAAATTCAATTTTCAAAGGGCGGCAAAATCTCACCGATTGTGGAGTCCTATTAATCCAAATAACTCGATTCAGCTGATCTATTAGTTTCAACGGAATAATTGTAGTAACAAAAAGCGAATGATCTAAGGCGACACTTTCGTTTGATTGAAAGCGTTGCTTGTATGTGCTCTGTCCTGTAGATCCGTCGAATCCATAGCTCACAATTAAAATGCACTTTGTGGCGTCTGAGCAAATATCTAAAACTTCCTCCTGCATTGCAAGTATGCGGCCAGCTGTATGATCCAGCAAATCTTGTAATGAGACTTCTGCTTTCGTTTCACAAATTTTAATTCCGGCAGGTCTGCACTTCAATTTTGATTGGGCAACTTCAAGATAAGAAGGGAAAATATCACATCCTTGCTGCTTATTAAGTGCTTTGATGTTAATATATTGCTGCTTCGTCAATCCATTTTCAATCAAGAATGCTAGTGCGTAATCAGCACTTATTGGAATGGGATCATTCGTCTCAATTTTTTTTTTTTACATCACCTATGTTGTCACTGCTCATTGTCTTCTTTAATACAAAGGCCACTTCTGGTTCCTTCGACTTTTTTGCCGAAACTGCAGCAGCATGTACAAGCAGTGATGTTGAATGTCCTTGCTCTGAAGCCAGCTCAGAAGCTAATTTCCTCTTAAGGCGAGGTCCTGCATCTTCATAGCTTAACTGCTTTCGTCCACCTTTGATTTGTGTCATTTCTTGCTTCTCGATAGCAACTACAATGTTAGATGCCAGCCACCGTGAGTGTTTTGATCTGAATCGCTCCAACATGTGATTGCATTTCGGTAAGTGCTTGTGTAAATAAGCAATAAATTGGTTCACTTTCTTTGAAATTGCAGTCGTTTGGTATTCAGATAGAAAGGATTCATCAATATTTTCCAAAATATAACTTTTTACTGCGTCTCCTTCGCGTTTGTTGTTGCTCCAAACCTCAAGCAGCGCTGCATGAGTGAACTCATAGACACCTGCAAAGAGTCATTTTTTCCGAAAAGGGGGCAAAACGGGGCAAAAGCTTTAATACTTTTTAATTCTGTATTAATTGGTTAACACTATTTAACTGGAACCTTGGTGATTCGTTGTGCTATATAAAAGTAATATTCCACAGAACACACGCACGTTTGTTAGTATACACCTAAAAATACACACGAACAACACATTGGACAATTTAATATCAGCACATAACAATCGAAAAACATGTATTAACCATTAATCTACATACCTTGACCTGCTTTTTCCATATTTACACTTTAAGTTTATATTTGGAATAGAGTTACCATCGAAGCTGCAAGTTGATTAATATTTCCCGCTCTTTTTGACAATTCAAAGCAACACTGAATCAGCTGACTTTGAAAGCGCGCAAAAAATGAAGGGTACTCCGTAAAAATGTTATAAAATTATTTTTATCTTATCTTGTTATTAGGGATTCAAAATATTAAAATCTTATTTATTTATTTATTTATTTGTTTATTAGAGGTAAGTTTAACAATGTTCAGTCAAACAATAAATATTAAGAGTAATTTACATAAGAATTAAGCTAATAGCGAACTCTGACCCGGTGGGACAAATTTATTGGCAATGCCAGCTATGGTCCAACTCACAGCATAAGTGGTCAGAGTACGTACTAGCCATTGCATGAGGGTATTAGTTGAGGAGTGACATCAAGGAGTTCTTTACGTCTAATGGCGAGCTATCTATGGAAAATAGGTGATAGTACTCATTGTAAACAAGGCACAGGCAACGGAAGGGGTCTCGATGAGCATAGTTCGTTAGGCGGGGCGGTAGATAGATAGGTATATAGTGTCGAGTTGCTCTAGGTGGCACTGACAAATTAATTAGGCTTAGGAGAGCAATTGAGTCAATCTCACCGGCCAGAAGCTTTTGGATGAAAACTACCGCATGGCAGATCCTTCTGGACTTAAGTGATGGGAGGTCTATTAGGCGCAATCTCTGTTCATAGGGCGGTAGGTGGATGGTGGTGTCCCAGTTTAAGCCACGAAGGGCAAAAATCAAAAACTGTTTCTGAACTGATTCGATTTGATCTTGGTACTGTTGGTAATGCGGGGACCAGAGGCAAGAGCAATATTCCAGGTTAGGTCTTACCAGTGAGGTGTAAAGGAGTTTGGTGGTGTAGGGGTCATCGAATTCTTTGGACCATCTCTTAATAAATCCAAGGGCGCTCTTAGCCTTGTTGCAAATTACAGAGATGTGACTGTTAAAGCTCAAATTGGGCTCAAATAATATGCCCAAATCATCGACCTTGAATATACGATCTAACGGTTCTCCATGAATGGTGTACTCGAAGAAATACGGCTTAGTTCTGTGGAAAGTCATAATATTGCACTTAGCAATATTAAGGGGAAGACGATTCAGGCGGCACCAAGCACTCAGAGCATTTAAGTCACTTTGTAATAGAAGTGGAGAAACTGGATCGTCAAATGACGCACATAGCTTGAGATCATCAGCGTACATAAGTGCTATTGAATGGGAAAGAACTTGCGGAATGTCATTAATGAAAAGGTTGAATAACAACGGGCCGAGATGACTGCCTTGTGGGACTCCAGAGGAAACGTGAACGATTTCAGATACAGCAGACTTAAAACGCACACGTTGGGACCGATTGGAAAGGTATGATTTGACCCAGCGGAGGAAGTTGGGTGGGAGACCAACTAAGCATAATTTATAGAGAAGTAAATTATGATTAACCGAATCAAAAGCTTTACTAAAGTCCGTGTAGACGACATCAATTTGCTTACGATGTAGGAATCCCTTATTTACTATTGAAGAAAATTCGAGTAGGTTTGTGGAGACCGAGCGTCGACGAATAAAACCATGCTGGGATGCACTAAGAATTGGTTGGCAAAAATGTTGTAATTGGCCAGTAATTATGAGTTCAAATAATTTTGGTATGGCAGACAGCTTACAGATTCCTCTATAATTGCCTATATCAGACCTAGAACCTTTTTTATGGATAGGAATAATAAACGATTCCTTCCATAATAGGGGGAAATCACTGAGCTGGAGGGATAAATTAAATAGCTTAAGGAGGGGATCACAGAGGAAATCAGCACAATATTTAAGGACGCAGCTAGGGACATTGTCTGGTCCAGCTGAAAATGATGGCTTAAGTTGTTTTAAATTGGATAGGAGACAATCGTGATCTATTAATGGCGGGAGAATGCAATTAGAGCGACTGATATGGTGAGGATAAGTTGGAGAAACAACATGGTTCGCATCCGGAAGAGCATAGCAGAGTTGGAAAAAAGAGGCAAATAGGCTGGCAATGTCACCTTCGTTCTCAGCACTAGCATTATTAAAATGAAGGGAGGGGGGAATTGTGAAGAATTACGCTTAGAGCGGACAAAGTCGTAGAATTTCTTGGGGTAATTCTTATAGCACTCATCATTAAGCTCTTCAAATTTAGAACGAGCCACCTCGTATTTAGTGAAGTCAGCTTGGGATCCCGAGCGCTTAAATTTTTTAAACGCTCGAGACTTCTTATTTTTAAGGTTAGTCAATTGCCGAGTGAACCATAGAGGAGATCGGGAAGAAGTAGGAGGACTTATGCGAGGAACGCAGACATCAAAAATGCCAAAGAGAACGTTGTAAAAAGCGCGAGAAGCACCGTCGATGTCCCTAAATTGATCAAGGAAGGACCAGTCATATTGGGAAAGTGAGAGGTTTAGAGCAGAGAAATCAGCTTTTTGAAAGCAGAAAGCCGGGAGAGGTGGTGACGACAGTAAAGCAATGGCAGGGCTAGGCCCTTCCATGTCAAGTAGTAGAGTAGGATGATACGAGTCTTCGGGAACTGATAGTGGAACCGTTTTACGGACTGTTGAGCAAGATGGATCCGATGTAAAAACTAGATCTAGAACTTTGTTCTTACAATTTGGGACGGAGTTTATCTGACTAAGCGATAAATCAGCCATGCAGTCCACGAATTCGTTATTTTCCAAAGGGTATAGAATAGTTGGATCGTCAGAAAGGGTCCAAGAAATATTCGGAAGATTAAAGTCTCCCAGCACCATCAAACGGTCCCGGTCACGCAAAAGGGAAGATACATGCTGAATATATGACGCGTGGAGCAGATAAGTGGAAGAGTCCGATGAAGGAGGAATATATGAACATGAGACATAAGCTTGATACGCGTGTAAGGAAACCTTTACGGCTATGAATTCGGCATCACTACCAACATAAGAATCAATTAAGACAGAGGGCCAGTCAGATTTTACAGCGATTAATACACCCCCACCACGACGGCCAAGGCGATCCTTTCTATAAATTGTGAAGCTATCAGTGAGAATTTCACTGTTGCAAATATCAGGGCTGAGCCAGGTCTCGCTAAATGCAATAATGTCGACATCACAGGAGACACTTTTAGTATAGAGCGAGGCCAGCTTACTTCGAAGACCACGAACGTTCTGGTAGAGGAGGGAAAAGGTTGTACTTAGTTTTTTGAGGCTGGTGAAATAGGCAAATTGTTAGAGCGAGATCTACGCCTTGGCCTATTTTCAAATTCGTGAACCAGGGTATTTACAGGCCAGAAAGATTGTTCAAGTACTCTATCAAAGTAAGCGTCAGGTACTAAAATTTTAAAAGAAGAAATATCCCTAGTGGCTCGAGAATTGGTTTTCTTGACCACTAGGCCCGATAAGCCATTAATTTTGAGCCTTGAACAAATATGGGTCATTACGAGATCTTCCGTAGCCGAAGGCACAAGGCGCGAGACAAAAATATATCTGCGCGGGGAAACAGCAGCTAGAGCAGTTGATCCAGCTGCAGGTAATATTGTAGGCGCCGCCGCAAGCATATCAAGCGAGTGAGAAGTAGGCACAGTGGTTGGGGGACCAATATTACGCACTTGAGGAGGAGGAGGAGCTGGAGCTGGAGCTGGACGTATATCCGCAGTAACATTGGCAGTCGAGGTTGTAGCAGTGATGAGTGGTGTAGTAGGCAGTACCGTGTTGGCCGAGTTTGCATCGGAAGAAGCAGCCAATGAGAGAGCTTCATCCACAACACCAGTAGGGGCATCAACGGCAGACGACAAGTTATTGTTGGAGCATTTATCTGACTCTGAAATTAATAGCAAAGAATTGGAATTATGCACAGACGGGCAGCATTCTTTGCTTGTTGGGGAATCATCCACAATTTCCAGATTACGAAAATGCGATGCCATGGTACCAAACTTAGTTTGAAGATCGCGGACTATACTGTAGGCGGCTTGGAACTCCAAATCGGTTTGCCTCATAAATGTTCTCATTTTCGCTGCAATGACCATGCATTTCCAACAAGTCCAAAAGAGGCCAATTCCATCTTTAAGAAGGTCAGCAATCCGGCCACCATATGTTCCAAACGGAATGCAGTTAGTATGGGCGACGTTAGGGCACAACCAACAATAAGCGAACGACTGACGCGAGGTAATCTTTCTATTGTAAGTACAATGTTCAGCGCAGCAGCTACCCATTGCACAAAATATTAAGAAAGATATAAGCAACCGAAAAAGTTAAAGATAGTAGTTTCTCTTAACGACGCGTAAATGAAGCGAGCACGACAAGAGCAGTCCGAGAAAGAGAGAGATGAAGGCTGGTGAATCTCTTGCTATTAAGATTGACACGCTCTACAATAGCAGTAAACCTCACGGCGAATTTGCGAGCACCGTTAGAGCAAAAGTCTAGATTGCTAGACGGAGTGTTGGCGTGGGAGCACAAGAGAAATTGCAACAACACCAATTGAGTGTAGCAAAGAGTAATTAGGCACAGCAAAAGATCACTATTGACTGCAACAATAACGATGCATGGGGCCAATGCGGCTGCTTTTATTTAAATAAATAAAGGCAGGAACTTATTTGATTAGCACAACAGACTTAAGGGGCTTGGTACACCACCAATAAATGCAAAGCACATCAATAAGACCCGAAATCTATTTAATTAAAACAAAACTGGCGTGAAAGATTGGAGCTTGAAAAAAACACGACCGGTAACGACGAAAGTTGAACTCGGTTTCCATAATCGAACAAAGCTCGTGTTATATACTTTAAGTGCAAATTTAAGGTATAAAAGTGTACATCCTCGAGTCCCGTTTCAATTCCAATAACGTAATTCGGTGTTTGCGTTGGTAATTGAAGAACCCTCTTTATGAAGTATCTATGGAGACTATCAACTTTTTCAAAGCATGAGTATCCCCATACCTGTGCTCCATACGCTTGCACCGATCTACATGCTGCTCGGTATAGATTCCACTTGTCGGTAAGGGGTATGTCTGATCGCCCAGTAAAAGAGTTACACGTAATATTTAAACGTCTTTTTGCCTCTCCATTCCTATTGGCGACATGTTTCCTGGTGTTAAAGTAACACCCAAGTATTTATACCGGCAGGTCACTTCCAAGTCCGTACCCCTATTTAACCAGGCTTCATTCGCTGCGCGTCTTCCACTTTTTTTTAAATCATAATTTGAGAGTTCTCCAGATTCACCCGCATTCCCATCATTTCGCAAAAACATTCAAGTTTTGCTATCATTTTTTGAAGTGTGTTGATATTATCCGACAACATGACTATATCATCCGCTTAATCTCATTTATCCACAGGCCACCTTCAAGCTCCTCGTGTAAGTCATTCAAATATAACGCGAACAACAGGGGGAATAGAAGGCATCCCTGTTAACTCCGCTGCTGGTACAAAAGTCTTGAGACAGATTTTCTCCGGACCACACCGCTGCCACTGTATCCTTGTATACAACCTCAATAAAATTTACAATTTTTTGGACACACCTAGATGGTGCAGCTAGTAGATCTAAAGATTTCTCCGTACTTTATCGAATGCAGAAAATGCGTTAACTTTTTTGTTTTTTGCCTATTTTAGCTTTACCATTGCATTCAGGTTGTATATATTGTCAGTTGTGGAGTAGTTTTGCCGAAATACGGCCTGAAACTCGTTTATTTTGTTATTTATCTTGGTCCATTCTGTCAGCCTTTTGTTGATTATACATAAAGGATATTCCACTATAATTTTTCGGGTTATTTAAGTCACCTTTCTTATGAATAGGAAATACTATGCTTCGTTTGAATGAGTCATCACAATTTGTATTTGTGAGTTAGTTGTTATAAACTTTAACAAGCTCTTGCAATAATTCGTCAGAGGCATTGGAGTAGATTTCTTAGGGTATTCGATCCTCTCCTCTTTATTACTTTTGGTCTTTGCGAGCATTGATCGTCTCTCTATTAATGTGATGGGCTTATCTACACTGCTATCTGCCTTCTAATTCGGTGCTTACAGAATGTTTAATGCTGTTCTCTGAAGGTTTGATAATTCACTGAAATGCACCTTAAAGACATTTTCTGTTATGCTATTTCCAACCTTAATTTTTCCGTTTTTCAGCGTCTTCACAATGGAATTTCATGGAATTTGCACGCCTGGGGGCGGAATTCCGTTATTGGAAAATCATGCTTCAAATTATTTCGTATTTTATCGTTGCAAATGAATAAACGTTTTTTTGCATGCTGAATTTTCTGCGCATTTTCACTGCGGGGATAAGATTTTCCGACATTGGAAAATCATATTTTTCAATTTTATCGATTGAAACTGAGCTTCAAGCCAATCGGATGATAAATAGTTTTCTTCTTGATGAATTTTCCGGAAATTTTCAAATTAATTCGTATTCTATCCTTACAAACCGAGGTTGAAGCTAATCGGAAGAAAAAAAATTTTTTTGAATGCAGAATTTTCCGTCCATTTTCCTCGTGCACTCCGTCTTAGTACGCACTTTCACCACTAACAGAACTCCTGTCCAAATTACAGCCCTCTATCTCTTACCGTGTAGGCTGTGCGATGATTGCCAATGAGTCAGTGAATCAGTAAGTCAGTCAGTCAGTACACTCTTCCTTTTAAAGATATAGACACCAAAAAGTGAGAGAGGATTGGTAGGAACCATTCCATTTAAACAAATCAGCATTTATTTGAGCATCTTTATCTTTATAATAGATTACGCCTTATTAAAAAAAGCAAACAAAAATATGTCTCCCGGATAAATATAAGTGGTCTGCCACCGAATTGGAAATGGCCAGAGAGGGGAGGGAGTCAGCCGCCCATGTCAGCAGGCGTGGGTTCGAATCGTGGCCTGACTCGAGAGAACATTTTTTTTTTTTTTGTTTTCAAATTGTACTTTTAAACAAATAAAATTATTTGTTATTCTTCGATATTAAGAAAACACAATTCGACGCTAAATATCCGACGCTATTTTGACGGCACATAGCTTAATTTACCGTTCAGAAGTTGAGTTCAAATTGCAGTAAAAGAGATCGAGATCGAGTTCAGTTTTAGTCCAAGAGTTGTGTGAAAAATGGGTCGTTTATTACATACGGCTCGCTTAATATGGCTTATTTTATTAATTCATCAAATTTCGGCATATTCTTTGCGACAAAATAATGAGTTAGAAGAGCATGAACACACCAGCACCACCACCACCCCTCGGGCTTCTACAGAGACCACAAAGAAAGTTGGGGCTGATGTGGGTAAGCTACAGTTATAACATGTACTTGGTACACACATACTTACATATATTTCTCTACTTTAACGGTTCTTCTCTTTTCCCTCTTTATTAGCTACCAGCGGACTTTTAACAAAATGTCGTCCATGTACCGTTGGTGTCAAATGTGTACCCCAAATCCAATGTCCCGCTCATGTTCGCATGGAAAACCATGAAAAACCTCAAATTTGTGATCTTCCAGCGGGTAAATTTGGTTATTGCTGTCAGACGGGTCAAAATCATACGGCCGCCTCCCATAACACGGACAAGGAGCGTCGTTTGGTTGATTTGCCTTCCTTTCTACCTCCCGATGTTTTGGAGGAGGCCCGTCGCAATTTTCAAAATTTAATGCATAACATTGCCCAAATGCCCGTACATCGTGGCCTGCCCGATTTTACCCACGGCATTGTTTTCCATTCCACCGCCAAGGATGATTTACATAATTCCGCCTTGTCCAACAGTGCATTGGAACAGGTCATCACCACCCAAGTGTTTGGCAAGAAGGAACAGGTGCCCATTGATGATTTCATTACCAACAATGTCCCCGTCAAGTTTACCAAAACACCTTTGGCCCAGCATTGTCCGCGTCCACCCATCTGTCGGGATATACAATCGCCTTACCGTAGTTTCGATGGCACCTGTAACAATCCCCTGCCGGAGCGTTCGCTTTGGGGTGCTGCTGGTCAGCCTATGGAGCGTCTTTTGCCGCCTGCATATGAGGATGGTATTTGGACACCACGTGCTCATTCGGCCATCGATGGTTCACCGTTGACAAGTGCACGTCAAATCTCACGCCATCTATTGGCCGATGTGGATCGTCCGCATGCCAAGCATAATCTTTTGGTCATGCAATTCGGACAATTGTTGGCCCACGATGTTTCGCAGACCTCTTCGGTGCGTTTGGAGAACGGGGATTTGGTGCAATGCTGTTCACCTGGCGGCAAGGTTATGTTGAATCCACAGCAGACGCATTTTGCCTGCCTACCCATACCCGTGGAACCGGATGATGAATTCTATGGAGCCTTTGGAGTGCGTTGTCTGAATTTGGTACGCTTATCTCTGGTGCCCAGTGCCAACTGCCAGCTAAGCTATGGCAAACAATTGAGCAAGGTTACACATTTTGTGGATGCTTCACCGGTATATGGATCCAGGTGGGTTAGTTACGAAGACATTTCTAGGCAACTGATCTGATGCTGTGTGTGTTTGTTTTCAGCGAGGAAGCGGCCCGTGACTTGCGTTCCTTCCGTGGCGGACGTTTACGCATGTTGGATGATTTCGGACGCGAACTTTTGCCTTTGACCAGCGACAAGAAAGCCTGCGATAGCCAGGAGCCCGGCAAGTCATGCTTCAAGTCGGGTATGTACTGTTAATTCAGAGATGAAGGGTTAAGGTAAATCTTAATTAACTTTTTGTGGAACGATAGAGATATTTATTTGAAGCAATACATCAATGCCTGCCATTTACTTTTTAAAATTATTTCATCTAATTGGCTCCGCCTGAGGTGGTCCATCCTTAAGCTCCAATTTTGGCATACCTGTACACGAGAGACTACACATAGTCCCACAAAAGATCACATGTTAGTCCAAAACGTGAGATTAATTCCTCACCAAACTCGCCTGTGACACCGTCTTGTTGAAACCACATGTAAACCGATTCCAATTCTTCCATTTTGGGAAAAAAAGATCGATAATCATCGCACGGTACTTTGCTACATTGATTGTAATACGATCCTATAAAACAAACCACACCAAAAAATGTATTTTTAAGGGTGCATTGACTGCTCTTTAACTGCCTCTGCCCAGCAAGCAATTTTGGGTTTTTCTGACACTTTTCTGACACTTTTTATACCCGTTTTGCGTAGGGGAAAAAGGAAATAATAATTGGGAAAAAATATTTGTAAAAGGAAGAAGAATTTTTTCAAACCAAAAAAATTTTTTATATTTTTAACCAGCACAAAAACCCGTGTCTATTTCCCCTTCTCCGTCTCTCCGTCCGTCCGTCCGTCCTTCCGTCCGTCCGTCTGTATAAACACCTAGATCTCAGAGATGGTAAGAGATAGAGGTTTGACATGTATGGGACAAATGCTTCTTTTATCTGCACGCAGATCAAGTTTGTTTCAAATTTTGGCCACGCCCCCCCTCCCGCCCCCCACAATTTGGGAAAAAGTTATATCTCCTACAGTTTTAAAGATAGAGGATTCGTACCTTCTAGAGATAGTTAGTAATTAGCAAAATGAATTAATTTGCCAAAGAAATGATAAAGATCGGATGAACGGTTCTCAAGTTATAAGCAAAAAAGTGAACCAAGCCCTCCCCGCTACCACCCTAAAAAATGTTGCATACTTTTTGGATGGTCACACTTAGGAACGCGGGAACACTGTTAAAAATGTTTTTTCATGAGTAACGGGTATATCGAAGTCGGTTAGAGCCGACTTTAACTTAACTCGTTTTATTAGCATTCACCGTCATAATGTGCCCAATAATTTTATTAATACACTGGATCAAAAAACTCTTTTCTCCCAATGAAGCATATAAAAACCTCAAAAAAGGTAATTTTCTAGGCACTTGAAGGGGTACTGAATCGCCTCCTGAAAGGCTCTTCTTAGACGCTTTTTGGAGTGCACATTTGATTAAAAAGTGCACAAATCTGGGGGTTTTGGGCGTCTAAAATGCCTAAAAAGAGAAAAAACGAAAGCATATTATTTTTTTATGAATTGTTTATGTTTATCTTAAAAATGAACAAAATGGGGAAAAGTAAAAAAGTTTCTTCAAATGATTTCACAAAGACCAGCTGTGTAGCTTCGGGAGAGCATTTGAAGTAAAGAGCTTCTGTTATATTAAACTTATAATTTACCAAATCCATAACTTACTTGGAAGTGCAGTTGTTATAGCCATGTTCCCCGCTCCACGAATATTTTGCAGCAACTTCGTCCATAAAAATTTTAATCCAGAGTGCGTATAAATTTTGCAGGATCGGAAATGTTATAATTAAACATTTCTGCTTCCTATAAATAAAAAAAATGTTGATGTCATATCAGAGAGAAAACAACTGCATAATTTTGGAGATAATCAAGCGGCAATAAGAGCCATTGCAACAATATCTTCGAACGTCCATGCCAGAATTGATAAAGAAACAAAAATAACTCTTGTCAGGGTTCCTTGCAATTGTGATATTAAAGGCACAGAAACCGCAGAAAAAGTGTTTGTCAGCCAATTTCAAAAAAATACTATGAAAAACTAAGCAACTCGTAAATATTATATTTTACTCTCGTATAAAGAAGTGTGAAAGTTTTTTATTTCTGAGAAAAATATAAAGGGAACATACAGTGTGATCATCTGCTAAAATATGCCAAAACTGATCACCCTTCTGTTGAAAGTAATGATATATGGGAAAAATTTCTAGATTTTTAAAAAATGATCTCCATCATGCAGTTGCTTGAAACTCAGGACCTTAGTTAGTCCCAAATGAACTAATTTAAAGCATATCGGTGTCTGTTTAAAATTTGTCATTATTTTAAAAAGTAAAGTTAGTCTTACCAGTTGTTCACACAATTCTGCAGAATTATTTAGTTCTTCCTCAAACTTTTGAACTTCTTCCATTTTGTTGAACGGCTTTGGTGGTAGCAACAGACGGTGCTTATTTCCTTGCATAAGCTTTCGTTGTGCTATCACCTCAGTCAGTAAGCGAGTTTGGACCTTTTGATTTTCATCTTCCAATTTAACTAAGCGTTCGTCCAACTTAGTTATGCGTTCCTTAAGATCTAAAACAATATGGCTTAGTTATAACCTTGAAATGTAAGCTGATTCTTTAATACCTTTATTTTCCGCAAGCAAAACCTCTACATTTTTAATCAATTTTAGCATCTGTTGGTAGATTATTTTTTTTTTTTGTTTAAACTTAGAAAATTTTACAAACCACTATTATATTTTAATATTATTTCGCAAGCACGCCCTTTACTTTTATTTCACAACTGATTGAACTCGGCACGGATTTTGATCAAAAAATTCAATGAATTGCAAGCACTGTTAATTTGTTAGTCTATTCATGGTGAATGATTCAAAAACTGCATGAACCACTGAACCCTCCTTATATTCTATCTGATTTAATTTAAGTAGGTCGAATACAAAAACCCAACTTTAAACGATAATATCTCAAAACCACTTTTTGTACCCGTTACTCGTAGAGTAAAAAGGGTATAGTAAAGACGTGCAAATATATGTAACAGGCAAAAGGAATCAATAAGATTTCGAGTTCAAATTTAAAACTTAAATTTGTATTCGCGATAAGAATAAACCCTGAAATTTTTATCAAGATCGGATAAAAAATAGCCTAGTTAAAAAATGTTCCATACTTTTGGGATGTGCCCCCATCAGAAACATAGGAACGCTATTAAACATTTCTTCTCATGAGTAACGGGTATATTGAAGTCGGTTAGAGCCGATAGAAATATTACTTTCCGACCCGATCTATTTCTACACTCCTGCCCAAAATTATACGACACCCCGAATTTTTTAGTTTCGACTCTCGTAGGGGAATGGGAAAGCATAATTCAACGAAATCAATTGAAACGATGCTGGCTTTAATGTAAGCGAAATATCGCGGAAAATCGGTTGAGCACGTTATGTAATCACCAAATTTTTTTAACAATCTGGAATGAATTTGGTATGAAGCGTAGCTCTGGAAGAAAACCCAAGTTGTCTGGCGGTGCTCCACAATGGCCGCATGTTGCAGTACGCCTGTGTCACGGATGACTGTTTGGCGGACGCAGTAATCATCGGAGTTCATTGTCAGAGCAGTCTTATAAAAGGCTCCGTTCTTAAAGCCGCACCACAAAACAGCACGACTTCAATTTGTGGAAAAAAAATTGGAGAGACACTGGGCTTCGGTATAAAATTTAACTTTATTTTGTTCATACAGCTTTGTTCAATATTTTTCATTTAGATAATTTTTTCTGATAAAAGATGTGTTTGGCACTATTGGATAGATTTACGTAAGGATCCACTTATTTTTTCCAAACGCAATTTCGGAGGCGGATCCGAAATAGTTTGGGGGGCCTTTCATGCGTCTGGAACGCTTGATTTGTGCTTCACAAGCTGCAGGATAAACAGTGGAGAATACAAAAAAGTATTGGAGATCGTCCTTTGGCATTTTTGGCAAAAAATATGGAAAGAGATCTTGTTTTTATGCGGGATAATGCACCTATTCACAAGAGCAGAGCAGAGCACCATATAATGTTTTGGATTGGCCAGCATGCTCCCCTGACCTAAACCCAATTGAGAACATTGTGGGTATCTTAGCCAGGCGTGTTTACGTCAATAACAACAAATTTGAGAATGTCGAAAGCCTCAAAAGCGAAATTTTGGCTCAATGGTCTCTATTAGACCAAAATTTACTTATAATTTTAGTGAATTCAATGCCTAAGAGACTTTTCGAGGTAGCAAAGGCTCAAGGTGGCTCTATTAATTATTAAATATGGTTTATGTACCATTATAAAAATAAAATATTAACTAAATCCAACAAATTGACATGTGTCGTATAATTTTGATACACTTGCAGACATGACAGAACTCGAACTTTTTGCTTTTTTTAACCGCTACTTGAAAACGCGAGATGCAATCAGAGATAAGAATATCAGATTTTAAGCAGTATTCATTAAGCTTTAATTCTGCATACTTGATTTCGTTGTATTATTCTTTCCCATTCTCCTACGAGAGTCGAAACTAAAGTTTTCGTGGTGTATAATTTTGGGCTTCACTGACTGACTGACTGATTGGCAATCATCGCATAGCCTAAACGGGAAGAGATAGATAGCTGAAATTTAGACAGGAGTTTCTGTTAGTGGTGAAAGTGCGTACTAAGACGGAGTTTTGGAAAATTCCACCCGGAAAGTCGGATAAGTTTGTATGGGAAAAATGTTATTTTTCATCCGATTGACTTGAAACATGGTTTGTAAGCATAGTATGCGAAATAATTCTACACGTGTTTTCCCGATTCCATCCCGAAAAACCAATTTTTCATCCGATTAGCTTGAAACTCGGAATGGCTTGAAGTGAATGGGATGTGGGTGGGATGTGAGTGGGATGTGGATGGGATGTGGGCAGAAAGTGGGAAGGATGAGGGTGGGATGTAGATGGGATGATGGCGAGAAAAGAGCGGGATGTGGGTGGGAATTGGGTGTAGAGTAAGTGAATATGGAAGGGATTTGGAAGGGATGTGGGCGGGAAGTGAGTGGGAACTGGGGAGAAGTGGGTGGGTGGGAATTGGGTGAAGAGTGGGTGAGTTGTGGACGGGGAGTGGGAGGGATGTGGGTGGGATGAGGGCGGGAAGTGGATGGTAGTTGGGTGGGACGTGAATTGTAAGTGGGTGGAATATGTCTGGTAAGTGGACGGGAAGTGGGTGGGATGTTGGCTGATACGGGCTATAGACTGTGCGCTGAAAAGCGCGACGGGTTATATGCTAGTCTATCTATATATGGGCATTTCCATTACGTCGAACGGGACAATCTTAGGCATTTAAATTTAAAAAAGTCAAAATAAAGCGGATTTTCATTTTCACAATAGGCTTAAATTAAAGTTCTTCAAAAGCCTTTCAATTGGAGCAACGATTGATTTTGGAAAACATTTTTTTTCAAGATAATCGCAAAAAAAGCATGACATTCGCACGGTACAAAAACAGAAGAAACAGCGAAACCTGAGGCCATATATTTATGCGATAAAGTTTAGAATGTAGTGCATTGATGTCTATTTAAAATGGTTTTAATTTCACCCAAAAATAATTTAGTTTTTTAAAAATAGAATCTTAAGCATTTTCGCACGGGACCTGTCGCACGGGAGTGTTTTTTTCATCATTATATTTATGTGGTTTCTGCTATAATGCGAATCAAAAACTTACAGATATTTGCATTGCCATAGTATGTCATGGTTTCTTATGCATTTATGTATACCCCTTTGTACCATTAGAACGATTTTAGATAGCGAAAGTACATGTAATCTATAGTCAATTTTTTCCAAAAAATTAAACAAATTTAATGTCAACATGAGAAAAATTGCGCTAGCACGACCGTAAAACCGAATATATCCAATTGGGTCATTAGTAATTGTAAGATTACCGTACATACGTTTAATTTTTCCCTATGAAAATTCGATAAAGTATAGTGTTTTTAACCACTTTTAATTTTTTTGGCCCAGCTGAAAGAATCAATTTGGATTTAATATGGAAAATTTAAAGGAAGTTTTTCTTTGGATTATTTTTCACAACCTTCGACGTGGATTTACTCAAGAAGAGTTTGTCGATGAATTCAGTTCTTTGTATGGCGATAAAGCATCATATAAAACACTAGTGAATTCAATCGTGGTTGTAGTACGCTCAGCGATGAATTCCGTGAAGGTCGTGCAAAATCGGTCGTTGTGTCAGAAAATAACGATGCAGTGCGTGAACTGAGAATGCAAGATCGTCATTTGACATACCGTGAGATTGAGGCATTCCTAAACATTAGTTCCAACAGCATATGTTAGATTTTGCATGAACAACTTGGATTCTGCATAATTTAATGATACAGTCCTCAAGCTTTTGTTATGTAAACGCAATTATTTACACATATTGTTATTGTCTACAAAAACTATCATAGAAATATCACTGATTCAGAGTGCTACTTACTTACTCTCTTTACATGATCCCAGGTGATGGCCGCACCAATCAAATCATCTCTCTGATAACGCTACAAATTCTGTTTGCACGTGAGCATAATCGCTTGGCCGACACTCTGGCCCAGATCAATCCCACGGCCACTGATGAATGGCTGTATCAGGAGGCACGCCGTATTGTCATTGCCCAGTTGCAGCACATTACCTACAATGAGTTTCTGCCCGCTCTGATTGGACCACAGCAAATGAAACGTTTCCGTTTGGTGCCATTGCATCAGGGTTATGCACATGATTATAATGTTAATGTAAATCCGGCAATTACCAATGAGTTTTCGGGTGCTGCTTATCGTATGGGACATTCCAGGTGAGATTTGGCTTAGAACTAAACACACAGCAAAAGTCTAAACTTCCAACTAATTTCCTTAGTGTCGATGGCAAGTTTCATATAAAGCAAACACAGGGTCACATTGATGAGGTGATTAATATACCGGATGTCATGTTCAATCCATCGCGCATGCGTAAACGTGAATTCTATGATGATATGCTGCGTACGCTCTACACCCAGCCCATGCAACAGGTGGACAGTTCCATAACACAAGGACTTAGCCGTTTTCTGTTTCGCGGTGATAATCCGTTTGGCTTAGATTTGGCTGCCATAAATATACAGCGTGGTCGCGATCAAGGTCTACGTTGTTATAATGATTACCTAGAGGTGATGGGAGCCAAAAAATTGCACAGTTTCGAACAGTTTCCCAGTGAAGTGAGTATTTCAAGCAAGATATTGGCATAGTTACTTAAAAATACTTTACAGATTGCCCAAAAACTGTCGCGTGTGTATCGTCGGCCCGAGGATATTGACTTATGGGTGGGTGGTTTGCTGGAACAGGCTGTACCAGATGGTGTGGTGGGCATTACATTTGCTGAGATTATAGCCGATCAGTTTGCACGCTTCAAGCAGGGAGATCGTTATTACTATGAGTACGACGGAAAGACTAATCCGGGTGCATTTAGGCCAGAGCAATTGCAAGAGTTGCGCAAGGCGAGCATGGCACGTTTGATATGTGATAATGCGGATGGTCTTACTCTACAGGCAGTGCCTGTGGCTGCCTTTGTACGTCCCGACTTTAAGGGGTGAGTTTCTTTGTTACTTTAACTTTACCTCTTACTTACTTTTCGTATCCATTTGCAGCAACCATTTAATTAGCTGTGATGATGCCAGTCTGCCTGCCTTGAATTTGAATGCTTGGCGATTTTAATTATAAATTTATTGAAATTTTTTAAACTGTATATCCCCCCCGTCCCAATTTTTTAAACAAAGAAGAAAGAAATTTAAATTTTAATGTCCCTTCAAAATGTTTTAATTTCAGGTTTAACCTCTAAATTTAGCTGTTTCCAGTTGCGCGTTAATTTGTTAATTAAATTTACTAAAATAATTTTACACTTGTTTATAAAATGTTGTCCATTTTGCATTTGTCTAGTCAATTAGTGGCTCTGTGTTCGTATGTATCTGTGTGCTTGTGTGTAAATAACATGATATGCAAATCTGTAGCTAAATTAAAATGTATAACAAAATTTTATTCAATGTCTAACTAAATATTTGTCAACTATATATGGATTTTTGTTTACTCCACAACAGCCTCTCCCTCTCATGTTTAAGTGTGAGAAAGACAAGTTACAATCAATCAACGGATACATGAAGTGAGTTGGCAGGGAGTATACGAACTTGAGAACGCACAGAGAAAGGCAATCAGTCTGAAAAATCAAAAAGTAGTTTGTAAAATAGAAAGAGTTACACAGAGACAGGTTTGTTTTAAATGGAACCTTAATTGAATGGGTCCACAGAAGATGCATTATTGACTAGAATCGATGCGGCTCGAATAGATGAACACGAATAGATATGTGTCTCTATAGAGCTGCCAACTTTTAAAAGTTCATTAAAAAATCGAAAGATTTGTCTCTCAATCTGCATCGTATTCACGTAGAACTGGTATGAAAAGCAATCATAGTTTGGTATAAAAATGCCCTAAAGTTTCGGTGGTGGGCTCGAGAGGATAGTAATTGAGAGAGCCCTTTAGAAGCCGATCATCAACACAGTATTGAAGTATCGATCAGACAATTGGCGCGTGCCTTATCACCTCCCTATACAATTTCCACTATATTCAAAAGACTTAAGCAAGTTTAAAGATATATTAATGTATAACCACATAAAAACCTTTACGAATAAGTGCAAATTCACTGGCCTTTTTTGCTTAGAGCTTGAGAAAAGTTCATCCGATCTTTATAATTTCTACGAAAAGTCGATAAATAATGCTAATTTTTAACCATCTCTAGAAGGTACGAACCAGAATTTTTTTTAGTATTTTTTTTACACCAGTAAATAAATTCTTTTACCATTAGTTACATAGCCTATGTTCAAGTCCAGGTTATCGACTAACTGTTTGCCAAGTTTTATCCGAATCCTTTCAGCCATTTGTGCGTCAAAGCGCGTTCATAAATACGCATATAATAATTTTGCGGTCCTCGGTTTTTTCGACAATTTAAATAAAAGTTATATAGCCTAGGTTCAAGTTTAGGTAATCAACAATCTGAGTTCGAAATTTCATCCTAATCCGTTAAGCCAATTTTGTTAAGGCGTGATTGCAGTAAAAATAAACTGACAAACATGCTAAGTTTGCAAAAATTTGATTATTCAACAAAGTAAACAACGGACAAACAAATCAAACAAACTTTTACATTTAGGATTGATCTGTTAACTTTAACCTGTGTGTAAAAATATGTGAGTTTTAAAAAAGCACCTTAAAATAGTACGCGCAACTTTTACAACCCCCTTAAACAATTGCTGAGAACCGAGCTGAAACAAGAAAGTATTTTGTGGTACAAGGATTGCAAAAACACAGAGTTGAAAACAGCTCAGACCGCGCTGAAAAAAATGGAAAACTACCTTCGAGTCAATATGTCTCATCACAGACTCAACCAAGGTATACTAAACAAGGAAGGCGCACTCGCTTTCTCGCTCTCTTGACAACTTGTTAAATTTCAGTCCGTAAGCCATGGAGCAAATAGTATTAGAAAGGAACTTTGCGCTGCCTCTCAATTTTACTGGTGCTAAACGATAGTGCCCAAAAAGATACTTTAAAGTGCCAGTAGAACATCACTGTGGTTAGAGCTAGATGACCATAACCCAAATGTATCCAGAGATCGCGAACAGCTGACCAAAAATTATCTAGAGAGCGTAAATGAGAGCGAACAGCTGACAATTTTCTGACAGAAGCGGTGTCGACTGAGCAAAGTTCCTCTCTAATACTTTTTGCTCCATGAGTAAGATTCTGTTGTATGCGAAGCATCTCCGCGGACGAATTTTTTGTGTTTTACTTAGTAGCTTAGTAGGCTTTGTATTGAATTCACGGTTGTCACTTGAAGGAAAAAAATACCACCAAAAAAATTTAAAAAAAAAAAACATTTTCATAGAAAAAAGCCAAACATTTTAATCTTCCTTATTCATGGTATTTTTTCAAAAATTCTCCTTTGACATTTGATTCTTAAGTGTTCTTAAACTTAAAAATAAAAACATAAAATATTTCATGTATTAATAAAGTTCTTAACATAAAAAAAAACACACCAATCAATATTCAATATTCTTATGTCCAAAAAAAATTCTTCACTTACTCGTATTTTATTTTCATTTCATTGAATAAACAATATTTTTTTCACAATAACGTAAAACTATACATTCATTCCCTTTCTTGAGCATTCTTAAATTACAAGTAAAAGCACAATTTTTTTATGTATTTAACACGTTTTTCTATATATTTATAAGTTTTTACAGACCTCACATAATTCGGATCTGTACTCGTACAGAGTTCCTTTCATATCATTATATTTGATACTGAATCAAATTTAATTTGGTTTTTAACAAACTGATGGCAAGAAAAAATTGACCTCTGCCGCAGCAGAGCTGGGTGGAAGAGACAATATATTTCTTGTAAATGATACTAATTCCTTAAACACGTCAATATCAACCTCGATTTTAAGTTTAGCCAGTTCTTCCCAAAATAAAGTAATCTCCTTGGAGGTACTTT
>JAEIFU010003167.1:0-32044 GCA_018904235.1 Lordiphosa stackelbergi | reverse complement strand
GAAAAAATGCCGCCAGAGAGCAATAAAGCCGTAGGTGCAGAGTGCACCAATGACGTCAGTGCCCAATTGCAACAACTTATACAGTTGTTCGCACTTTTGTTGCTGTTTTTGCAAACGTAGGTGGATTTGCTGTATTTGATTTTCTCATGTTCAAGGTTAGCCATCTAGATGGATTTCGTTGCCATCTACTTCATCCTCATGTATTTTAAAACCATGTACATGCTTAATCAAATTATGTATTTTAATGTGTGCACTCATATGGTCACACTGAAAAATATTTAAAATCAAAAAACCAACTGCTGCTGAAAACAGTTAAGTCTGTATTGATTAAAAGTAAACCCAAAATGAAAAATAACAGATCCGCATTTTGATTCCCCTAGTTCATTGCTTAAGCTTTGATTAAAATAGAGATGATTGAAGATTTTACAGGATTTAAAACAAAAGCTATAGTTTCATACGCAAATAATTTGATCAAATATGCCCGGAAAGTTCCACAATTTGGCCTTTATGGCCAAATTTTCATCAAAATTTGTCCAAATTTGTCCAAATTATTTGTCTGGGTGAATATAGCTGTAGACCTATTGCTTAATCTCCCATCATAGTAACAAGTCGTCAAAAAAAAATATCCTTCTCCTCCTCTGTAAAATGCATGCTCAAATTTTTGCCGATTGACAAGGCGCTGCCAACTCCTTTTAGTGCCTTTCCAGCCCTCCCGGTGTGACCGTGGCGCAAATGCCCGAATTCATAATCCATCTACATGAGACAACCGATTGCACAAAATCCACCAAGTTGCGAAATCTAGGTGGATTTCGATTTGAGCAAAAACAGGAACATGAGAAAACGGCCCTTAAAGTTGAAGTTGACGAACGCAGAGACAGCCAGGTTAAAATTTCTGTGGACAATTTTGACAAAGTTATAGGTGACTTTGATGGTTATTCCGTACCAGTTGGCACTTGGTTTGACAATTTTGAGCAGAACGCTAATGCATATGAGTTGTCCGAGAAGCAGAAATACGTACAAGCGAGAGGCAAAATGGGTGGTGCTGCCAGACTGTTTCTAGAATCTGAGTGTGTGAGTGACTATGATGGACTGAAAGAAAAGTTGACCGAGGAGTTTGAATGTAACTGGAATAGTGCAGACATTCATCAACAATTGCGCGAAAGAAAGAAGAAAAAGTCGGAATCATTTCATGAATACATGCTGCACATGAAGAAGCTGGCTAGTGTCGGAAATATTGAAGAAGCAGCCGTGTTGCGTTATATTGTAAATGGCCTACAAATCAAAGCTGAATTTAAATGTGCTATGTATCGTTGCCACTCATACAAAGAGCTGCGAGATGAATATGAAGTGTATGAACTAGTTCAAGAGAGCGAGAAAAAGAGCAACGAGAAAAATACAGTGGCCAACACAAGTAAACAGCCGGCAGTGGATAAAGAAAGGAATTTTGTTTTAATTGTGGCTCCTCAGAGCACAAAAAGAAAAGACTGTCGAGCGGAAACAAAATGTTTTCACTGCAATGAAAACGGACACATTTCTCGTGATTGTAAGAAAAAGTTGATAAAGTGCGCGTAATTTCGGATAACGGTCGCCTAAAAACAATTTTGATTAATGACGTTAGTGTCGAATGCCTCGTGGACACAGGTTCAGATGTGACAATTCTTAAAAAGTGTGTGCTAAACATGTTGAACAATATTGAGTTGTGTCAAAATACAACTACATTGCGTGGTTGTAACATACAACGATATAGTTGTACCTTAGCCGAGCAGATGGGGGTTGTAGTCATATGCGGCGGAGCACGTGCTTGATCCGGCTATCTTCGTCGGCAATTGAGGGGGGTCAAGGGAATAACATATGCTACTGCTCGTTATTTAAGTATTTAATTTTAATATCACGTGCTAAAAAGGAAGCCTATCAATTAGTCTCGGATTGAAGAGAGAGAGAGAGAGAGAAGGAAAAGGAGATGAAGGAGAAAGGTACATTTAAAAGTTCAGCGGTGCTATAGGCACACTGTGGTGGTGTTCAGTGGCCAGTTTCCCCACCCTTCCATGATCACCTAGGTGCAGTTCAACATTGCTTTAGGTTGGTGGTCCCTTTGCCTGCCATTGGCTTCTTACATTACATCACGTCCGCTACTCTGATTTCCGGATAATTAAAGGAATTTACTCAAAATTCATTTTAGGTGGTTTATTCTTAAAAATTAACATTATCAAAATTTAAGAGGGCATAGTGAAATTTGAACAAAGAAAATTTATGAAACTCGAACTTAAAGCAAGGTAATTTAACCTAAGGATATTTATGTTTATTAATGCTGTTAACTAATCACTATTCATATCAAATATTTAAACAAAAAAATAATTTTGGAAATTAGACGCAAGAGAATTTCAAACATGCACTGTGATGAGGGTGGTTTAGATAATGCTAGACATATCGTCTATTAAATGAGTATGTTTAAATGAGCAATAGTATACCAAAATAAAAGCTAATATAATAAAATTTGGAATAAAAAATTAACTCAGTTTTTAGGATACCATTGTCCCACTGTGCGACAATCAGCGCAGTTGGTTTTCAGTAAGCCTGTGAATATAAACCAGTTGACCGAGAAAAAACCAATTCAACTGGGAGCAAGAAGTCGAGAAAAAAAAAAAATTATCAGCAGCCGAAATAGAAAGATCTTTCTCCGGTGACGTAGAGCTGAATGCGGTTGCATAGATTGTGATTTTTAGTTTAGTAGGCACATTGTTTTGGGTGGTGGGTTTGACCCATCGGTGAGCCAATCTTCTCGACTTTCCCTACACTTGCATCTTACTTAAAATTAGACTCAGGGCAAACACAATTATCATTGACAACATGTGACGACACATAACCACGAGCATGGATTCAAGTTCTGACCCTTGTTTAATTGGAATTTTAAAAATATAATTACCACATATTCTCTCATCTCTTTCTTGCCAGTGGCAACATTGGCCCTGGCAGTTAGAATGTATATATTTCGAGATGGTCCTTTTGGATTGATGAGTCATGAGAACTATTTGCTCACGAATCTACACACGAGTACACTTAGGTTTAGAATTTACTAGAGGCTTTTGATTGGAACTTTCGAAGAAAAATTTGCCTTTGACACGTAGGCAGACGAAACTGTATAGACAACGATGTTCTCCGGAATGTGGGCATATAAAGTTGGTCTCTGGTATATATTAATGAAGAAGATGGGGGATGGGAGGGCTAATTAGTACAAGAAGCCTAGGAGCACAGTCTTGCTAACTAATTACCTTTTTCCTGGCTGGCAACAATTTTGACCACCTTTTAAGTAGCCAGGTGGCTTGCCCATGCGGGTGGCTGGACAAAAATTTCTCGGCGGTAGATCGGTTTGTGCTGATGAATCCGCTTCTAAAGTAAGCGTTTAATTAGCTTCTGCTATTAAAAGCAACATTTAAAGCAACTCACCCAATGAAATGAAGAATTATCCAGAAAATGGAAAATGTCTACTCAATTCCAGGAATATGGCTGCGAAATTTTAGTTCGCTTATGATTATTGATTAATAATAATCAATAATTAACATTTATTTGAAGCCAAAAACTCTTCAAGAGACTACGAGTTGAGGTTAAAATCGATTTGGCTAAATTAAATTTTCTGCAGGCAACTGGCACGTCTGTACAGCTCGACGATCCGGAAATAAAAGAACGGGGCAGAACTTTTGCGCTGCTAGCAAACTGAGCGCCGGAAATACGTGGCAGACAGAGTTGCATTTTTGCCATAAATCGAATGTGGTATCGGCAGGGTTGCTATGGACAAGTGTCGGTCGATAGATGGCTTAACATAGGGAGCAATGTTAGTGACAAGCGCCACTACATGGTTTGGGCAATGCAAAAGCACAAAGCCGATTGGATTTTTTTAATGACGTGTTAATGTTGATCGCTGCAAACAGAGCACAAATTTCTGGTGGTTGCCAATCACCAAATGGACTGCAATGCTCTTTTGGGCTACGATTTCATTAAAAAATTCAGATTTACTGCCGATCCTAATGGGTTTTTATTTCAAAACCTCGAAGAAGAACCAAAATCCACAGATGAGTATCCTATTGAGGTGTATAATGTGTTTCAAGACTCCAATCCCATTACAGCTCCACCTCAATATCAGAAGAGTGTCGAGCAGTTGATTGAAAGCTGCTATCAGTCGTCCGTCGAACACGTTGAATGTCCAATCGAGCTGAAGATTGTTCCCGATGGAGTTGTGAAGCCATTTCGCCACTCACCAAGCCGCCTATCAGCAGATGAAGCCGAAGCCGTTAAAAAGCAAGTTGAACAGTGGCTCGACGAAGGTATTGTGTCGCCAGCAGAGTCGTTGTGGTCAAAAAGAAAGACTACACATTGAGGATATGAATATGATGGTGCTGCAGGATCGTTTCCCAGTACCTATGATTGAAGAGGTGCTTGAAAAACTACAACGAGCGAAATTTTTTACTATTTTGGATCTGGAAAATGGGTTTTTCCATGTGCCCGTTGAGGAAAGCAGCAGAGTGTATACCGCATTCGTGACACGAGAGGGACTATTTGAGTTCACAAAAGCGCCGTTTTGGGTTCCGAAATTCGCCAGCAGCCTTCATTCGATTCGTGAACCATATTTTCCAGAAGCTTGTAAACGATGACATTATGCAGCTCTACATGGATGACATAATCGTGTACGCCGCAACAGCAGAAGAGTGCCTGCAGAAAACCAAACAAGTTTTGGAAACGGCTGTTAAGTATGACCTGAAGATTAAATGGAAAAAATGCAGTTTTCTCCAGCAGCGTATAAGCTTCCTGGGTCATTTTGTGGAGGATGGGAAAATTTGGCCTGGATCCGAGAAGACATCAGCAGTCAGCCGTTTTGGAAAAGCCAAAAAAACATAAATGCTGTTCAATCGTTTCTTGGTCTGACGGGATTTTTTCGAAAATTTATGCCGTGTTATGCGCAAGTTGCGCGCCCGCTAACAAATCTCTTGAAGAAGGATGTTGAATTCAAAATTGGCCCAGAAGAAATGCAGTCGATACAAGAGTTGAAAAGTTTGCTGACAAGAGAGCCGGTTTTGCACATATACGCAAGAGATGCACCTACAGAAGTTCATACCGACGCATCTAAGGAGGGCTTTGGGGCGATGTTGCTGCAGATGTTTGATGGGAAGCTCCACCCGGTATATTTTTGGAGTAAGAAAACGTCGCCAGCTGAGGAGAAGCAACACGTTTTATTTTGGAGGTAAAGCTGCCTATCTGTCGTTAAAGAAGTTTCGCCACTATCTTCTAGGCATTCGATTCAAGTTGGTCACCGACTGTATTGCGTTTAAGCAGACAACAAGCAAACCCGATGTTCCAAGGGAAGTAGCGCAGTGGGTGCTTTATCTGCAGGACTTCACTTTTGATATGGACCACCGACCAGGCGTAAAGATGAGACATTTTGACCACTTAAGCCGATACCCACAACATGTATTTTTGGTTGCAAATGAGCTGACGGCTCGTTTGAGGAATGCGCAGCTGAATGATGATCATATTAAGGCGATTATTAAAATCCTTCAAGATGTTCCATATGAAAACTTCAAGCTGAAAGGTGGACTGCTGTTTAAAGAGGTGGATGGCAGCGAACTGTTGGTCGTACCGAAGCTGATGGAAAGAGAGGTGATCAAGAATGCTCACGAAACGGGGCACTTCGCCGTGCAAAAGACGATGCACAATATCCGGCAGCAGTTTTACATCCCACATCTGGAGGCGAAGGTATCAGGGTTTATTGCTAATTGTATTCTCTGTATAATTCACAGCAAAAAGTTGGGCAAGCAAGAAGGCTTCTTGCAATCCATAGATAAAGGAGACGTTCCACTTCATACGTTGCACATCGACCATCTGGGGCCAATGGATGCCACTTCAAAGTAGTACAAATTCATTCTGGCTGTGGTTGATGCTTTTTCCAAGTTCTCGTGGCTGTTCCCGACGAAGTCCACGGGACAAGAAGAGGTGGTCAAGAAGCTGAGAGAGTGGGCAGGCGTCTTCGGTTTCCCCAAGCGAATTGTGAGCGACAGAGGTGTTGCGTTCACTTCCAATGCGTTTGCAGAGTTCTTGAGCGCAAACATGGTAGAACACGTAAGGACTACCACAGGTGTGGCCAGAGGAAATGGGCAGGTCGAGCGGGTGAACCGCTCAATCCTTTCCATTATTGCAAAGCTGTCAGCAGAAGAACCTGCCAAGTGGTTCAAGCATGTGCCTGATGTCCAGAGGGCCATAAATGCGCATGTGCACATGTCGACCAAGACATCCCCGTTCGAGATCATGTTTGGTACAAAGATGTTTAAAAAAGCTGATGAACGAGTACTGGAGTTGCTGAATGAAGAGCTGGTAGAAAGTTTAACGATGAGCGCGAACTTTTGGAGCTGAGGCCAAGCGCAATATACAGAAGGCGCAGCAGCCCTATAAGAAGAATTTGACAAGAAACGACGTCCCGAACATGGATACAAGGTGGGCGACCTTGTTGCCATTAAGCGTACTCAATTCGTTGCAGGTCGAAAGTTGGCAAGCGAATTCTTGGGTCCGTACGAGATCGTAAAGGTCAAACGCAGCGGCCGATACGATGTGAAAAAAGCAGCCTCAAACGTCGAAGGACCAAACGTCACAGCAACCAGCTGTGATAACATTAAGTTATGGAAGTTTGTCACAGAAAACGAGGATGGTCGATGTAAGTGGCAACACTCTAGAGGACTGCCAACCTATCCCAGTTGGTACGGCGGCGTCAGGCCGAACACAGTCAGTCGTTTGCTGGTACTTGAAGTCGTCGGTTGTCCGTAGTCAGTTGAAGTCGTCCGTCGCAGTTGCAGCCTCAAAGCGTCGAGTCTATTGAATTTGTTATTAATTAAGTTCACTTCACTTTGTTCAGAAACTGTACCTTGTACATGAATCATTATCATTATTATTATTTTAATAAACCTGGATCACATCCGATCCTACATGTATGGGACAAGTGTTTCTTTTATCTGCACGCAGATCAAGTTTGTTTCAAATTTTTGCCACGCCCCCTCCCGCCCCCGCAATTTGGAAAAATCGTTATATCTCCTACAGTTTTAAAGATAGAGGATTCGTACCTTCTAGAGATAGTTAGTAATTAGCAAAATGAATCAATTGCCGAAACAATGATAAAGATCGAAAAAAGTGAACCAAGCCCTCCCCGCTACCACCTAAAAAAATGTTGCATACTTTTCAGATGGTCACACTTAGGAACGCGGGAACACTGTTAAACATGTTTTTTCATGAGTAACGGGTATATCGAAGTCGGTTAGAGCCGACTTTAACTTACGCTCTCGTTTTGTTAACGGATTGATGCAATGAAGAGCCAAATGATGCCAGGTGGCATTTTATAAAACCTGAAGAATATTTAGGCCAATGAGGCTATTTTAGCCTACAACGTAGATGGCGTTCAAGCCAAAGCTGCGTTAACAGCGGAAGCAAATTTTTATAGATCCACGCTCGGTACGTATTATTAAATATATTGTAAGTAGTGTTGTGCATCAACAAATTAATATATAAATTGATCGATCAATTGATTAAAAATTTGTTGCAGTGAAATTAATCTATATATATAAAAGAGTTCAACCTTGATGATACTGGTGACCGTCGCACAGCCTAAACCATAAAAGATAGAAAGCTGAGTTTTTCACAGTAGTTTGATCTTATGCTGAAAGTGAGTACTAAGACGGGGAGCATAAATTGAAGAGACTCGATTTCAATGTGTGCGTGAGAGCATATTTGAGATCACCCAGCCAAACATTTTGTCGCCGAAGGTCGCATGCGACTCGCCAAATAGTTTAATTTAATCGCCTGCGATATCGCATTCTGATCGTTTTCTGATCTTCTGTTGGGAGAAAGTGAGCCCTTAAGCGGCCCTTTCAGAAAGTCGGGGGATCAGTCTTCTGGAGAAGGCAAGAGAGCCTTTTTGAAGTTGCACAAAAGAGTCTTCCAGAGAGGGTCGCCACTGACTCAATACGAAAGATGTCGCAATATAGTCACCTAGAAGAGTCTCAGAGAGAGTCGCCCAACTATTCTAAAATTTTCGTTTTTAATTTAATTTGCTCTCTTTGATCCTTATCTCTTAAAGCTAAGCGGTCCCGTTACTCCTTCATTGCCTCTTTTTCTGATCCTCCCCACATGACTCCCAGAAAACTCTTTTTACGGTGGACGACCATACAATCTTCTTCGTGGGGAAGATTGCTAGAAGGTTCAATCTTCTGATAATTTCTCCGGACTCATGAAGACTCTCTTTGGCGATTGGCGATTAAACAATCGCTCAATTGTTTGCTGGGCAGGAGCGTTAGGAATTGCCTTTTGTAGGCGTTCTTATTTGGGAGTAATCATAAACATGAATCAAGGCAAGAGGTGGACGCGTCTTTTCGTTAGTAAGGCAACTACAAGAAACACAGTTCAAAAAAAAAAATGTACAACACTCAAAAAACAATTAATACAACTTAAGCTTGGTGCACGGAGATACTTGCGAAAAATTTGCGAAATCTCTACATATTATTTCGTCGATAGCAAGTGCAAAATAAGGCGCTCATCTCTAGTTGATTTGTTTTCAAATTTAACTTGGCGGGAAAATTTAAACTAATAAACAGTAATTATTATGGTAGTTTTTAATGATTCAATATTTCTACAATAGCTTTATGTGATTTGAAAACGATAGTGAAGGCTTCTAGGTCTTCAGGGTCATTACTTGCAGTAAAGATCCAAGTGGAGCCAGATGTAAAAATAAATAAATCAAAATAAATAAATCGTTTGTGGTTCATCGTGACCTTTAGTTGTAATTTTTCAATATTTGCTCCAATAGACAATTGGTGCTCCTTGGACGACTAGGAAGGGAAGAATCGATGGTTTGGACATGGCATCTCGATGTTATGTGGTTATGATGCCACGGCATAGATTAGAAGATATTGGACCGGCGAAGTCTGAAGTCCCCAGTATGACCATTGAAAAAATTACCCGTGCGGCTCATCCGTTCATTATGCGGAATCATCGTCGTCTGGAATCGATCCTTTTGTGCTGGGCAAAGGTCCTCATCATTAGCCCTCTCGAATGGGAGCTAATGTTCTTGAAAAGAATCAGCTTACTTTGATCATATCATGCACTTGCACATTCCTTTCTTCTTTCCCCAGATAATTTTTGCCAACCCCGCTATCATAATGCTTTTCATGGGATGAGCTAGGGCCATCTTCTCCCTCCAATGAAAAGATTGTTCAGCTTATTTAAAAAAATATTAAATAAACCATTGGAAATATTTTTTTCGTAGAGCTGTCATTATCATCTCTAAAAACAACGCCCTAAAACATTTGTAACCAATAAAAAAAAAAAAAAAAAAAAAAATAAATACAAATAGGATAAATATAATTAAAAAAAACTGGAAATCTAATCATTTTTTCATATGGACTTTTTAATTTTAAAAATAAAAACAAAAAAAATTTAAACACATCAACAAGAAAGTAATAAAATAAAAAACAATTGACTATTTATAATTCAACCTGACTGACTGACTGGTGACCGTCGACACAGCCGAAACAACAAAGATAAAAAGATAAGATTTTCGTAGCAGTTTTGTCTTATGCTGAAAGTGAGTACTAAGAACGAATTTTGGAAATTCTTCGGGAAATGTCGCTATGGAAATTCTGCGGAAAACTGTTGTATGAAACTTTTTGTTTTCATTCGATCAGTTTCAAACTCATTTTCAAAGATCTATATGAAAATTCAACAACAACTGCATACCAATCTTGCGAAAATTCACCCCCCTGGGTAGAGAGTGGAGTGGTCAAGGGTTGTATGGGCGAAACTATAGTTGCCAGCGATTAGCGCCAAACTCATTTTCTAAAAATTACACATAACGAAACATAAAAAGTGACTTTAAAATTTTGGAAGAAATCCATCCCCAAAGTCGGAAAATTCATGGAAAACTGTTGGTATGAAACTTTTTGTTTATTATCGATCATATTCAAACTCATTTTCAAGATCTTTGTGAAAAACTGAACAATAACTTGTTCCAATTTTTGGAAAATCCCACCCGAGGGAAAAGGGGAAAAGTCTATATTGTAAAAATTTATTTTTCATCCGATTGGCTTGAAACTTGGTTTGCAAGCATAGTACGCAAAATATTCGACACGTGTTTTCCCAATTTTGGGAACTCCACACCGTGAAGAATGGCCGGAAAATTCTGCATGAAAAAAATATTTTTCACCTGATCGACTTGAATCTTGGTTTGTTAAAATAGTAAATAAAATAAATTGAGATGTGATTTTTCGATGTTGGAAAATTTGACCCAACGCCGGAAAATTCCTGGAAAAGTGGGCGGGATATGGGTGGGATTTGGGTGGGATGTGGAGGTGGAGAAGTGGATGGGATGTGGGCGGGAAGTGGGCGGGATGTTGGTGGGATGTGGGCGTATATATATAAAAAGAGTTCAACCTGACTGACTGACTGGTGACCGTCGCACAGCCTAAACCATAAAAGATAGAAAGCTGAGTTTTTCACAGTAGTTTGATCTTATGCTGAAAGTGAGTACTAAGACGGGGTTTTGGAAAATTCCACCCGGAAAAGTCGGAAAAGCGTCGGAAAAGTTTGTATGGGAAAAATGTTATTTTTCATCCGATTGACTTGAAACTTGGTTTGTAAGCATAGTATGCGAAATAATTCGACACGTGTTTTCCCGATTTTGGAAAATCCGCCCACAAGGAAAATGGCTGGAAAATTCTGCATGCAAACAACTATTTTTCATCCGATTGGCTTGAAATTCGGTTTGTAAGGATAGAATACAAAATAGTTTGAAATGTGATTTTCCGAAGTTGAAAAATTTCACCTGCCGGTCGGAAAATTGCCGGAAAATTCTGCATAAAAAAAATATTTATCATCCGATTGGCTTGAAACTCGGTTTGTAATGAAAGAATACGAAATAATTTAAAATGTGATTTTCTGAAGTTGGAAAATTTGACCCAACGGACGGAAAATTCCCGGAAAATTCTGCATGAAAAAAAACTATTTTTTATCCGATTGGCTTGAAACTCGGTTTGTAAGGACAGAATACGAAATACGAAATGTCGAAAAATCCGTCTCCAGGCGCGAAAATTCCCGGAAAATTCTACAAGCAAAATAACTATTTTTCATCCGATTGATTTAAAACTCGGTTTACAAACGAAAATTCATTTGTGTTTTCATTTTCCGATGTTGGAAATTACGCCGGGATGTGGGTGGGATGTGGGAGGGATATGGATGGGATGTGGTTGGTATGCAGATGGGAAGTGGGTGGGATGTGGCCGGGAAGTGGGTAGGATGTGGGTGAAATTTAGGTGGGAAGTGGATGGGATGTGGGCGGGAAGGTGGAGTAAATTGGGTGGGATGTGGAAGGGATGTGGGCGGAAAGTGGGTGGGAAATGAGTGGGAACTGGGGGAAATTGGTAGTAAAGTGGGTGGTATGTGGGTGGACTGTAGGTGGGAAGTGGATGGGATGTGGGTGGGATGTGGGAGGGATGTGGGCGGGAAGTGGGAGGGATGTGGGTGAGATGTGGGCGGGAAGTGGGAAGGAAGTGGGTGGGATGTGGGCGAGATGTGGGCGGGATGGTGGCGGAAAGTGGGTGGGAAGTAAGTGGGAACTGGGTGGAGTTGGATGTAGACTGGATGGGAGGGATGGGGGTGGGAGTTGGAGGGAAAACCCATCAGCAAAGCATACTGTTGAAGGCGCAGCGAAGCGCGTCGGGTTATTTGCTAGTTATTAAATAGCTTGTGCTGTCCTCCTACAACTGCATTTTGCATTTTTGCATTTTGGGCCAAAATGCATTTTCCCCATACAATTTTGGGCCACAAGAGATGCCAAAAAAGAGTGAATTTTGAAAATGTTTTTTGGCTAGTTTTTAAGTTGACAGAGCAATTCATCACTTTACTAAGCGCGCGCCAAATGGCAAAAATTTTTAAATTTACCTAAATTGGAAGTTAAATTGAGCCAATTCTCGCACTGTATGCTTACACAATATCAATGATAACACAGTGAATTGCAGAAACTAAGACTTAAATGTAGTTGCAATTGGACTCTGAGACCACAAGCCTTCAGGTAGCCCCGCGAAATAATTCAAACGTTTGAAGAATTTGGCCTGGCTGAGTTTTAAACACTTACCAACATTAGAGTTTATGTTTCTAGCAGCGCAATATTCGGTACATATGTTTGTTTCATTTATTTACCTTGTTTCCAGCCATTTTGTTAATTGTTAAAATGCAAATGCAGAAGCAACACAATGAGGACGGGATTCTGTATTTTCGAGGAATGTTGTCTTTTTTGAAATGTGCTTCAGTGAGGAAGCCGTAATGATTTGCATTGAATTGGCTACAGTGCTGCATATTTCATTAACTGATAGATTTAAAAGGTTGTTTTGATCCGTTCACACAAAAAAATCTAGATGGGTAAAATGAACTACGCTGACAGTAACTTTTTTCAAATTTTTAAACCCTGTACCCATTGAAAATGGGTAAAGGGGATCATGGTTAATAAAATGTATGTAACTGGGGGAGAAGAAGAAGCGCTGCGACCCTATAAAGTATATATTCTTGATCAGCATCAACAGCCAGTCTGCGATTTAGGCATGTCGATGTCCGTCTGTCCGTCCGTCCGTCTGTCCGTCTGTCTGTATGAACGCGTCGATCTCAGAGATGGTAAAAGATAGAGGTTTGACATGTATGGGACAAATGCTTCTTTTATCTGCACGCAGATCAAGTTTGTTTCAAATTGGAAAAAACAATTTGGAAAAATCGTTATATCTCCTACAGTTTTAAAGATAGACGATTCGCAAAAGAAATGATAAAAATCGGATGAACGGTTCAGAAGTTATGAGCAAAAAAGCGAACCAAGCCCCCCGCTACCACCCCACCCACCCTAAAAAAATGTTGCATACTTTTCGGATGGTCACCCTAAGGAACGCAGGAGCACTGTTAAACATGTTTTTTCATGAATAACGGGTTTATAGAAGTCGGTTAGAGCCGACTTTAACTTACGCTCTCGTTGTCAATTGTACAGGGTATATTGAAGTCGGGCTACTCGACTGCAACGGTCTTATTTGTTTTTTTGTAAACCATGTATGGAATTCCTTTCCATTAGGGCGTCGAACATTCGTTTCACAGTCATTCCCAAACAAATTAATCTTGGTTTCATCGCTCCATAATATGTTTCTCCATTTTTTCTTTGTCTATGTGGTCCCTTGCAAAAGTTTGCCTCATGGTGATATTTTTTTTTGCGCATAAGTGGGACTTTTCTGGCAATTCTTCCTGGTAGGTTGGCATCTTGTAGTCGTCTTCGGATAGTTGGAGCACTAACTGAATTCCCAATTTCGCCTGCAATAGCCTTCGATGACTTAAATGGGTCCTTTTTGCTCAAAGATACTATGTAGTGGTCAAGGGTTTCTGTTGTTTTTTGTGGCCTTCCACGGGTTTTCTTTTTTTCGGTTTTCTTTCTAATGCATTTTTAACAAAATTATGAGACCTGTTCATTAATTTGGCGATGGCTTGTAAATATTTGCCTTTTTTTTCAGACTAAGAACCAATCGAGCTTCTTCTTTAGTACAATGAGAATTTCGACCCATTTCTTTCAAAAATAAAATAGAGGCAAGCTAACTTCGGCTCGACCGAAGTTTATATACCCTTGGAGAATGATAGTTGCCTGCCAGTTTTTTATATGGCAGCTATATGATATATTCATCCTATTTTGATCAAGCTCTCCAAAATTGTGTTGAAACAGATAATAATCATATCTCGAACGTATAAAGACGCTACCATTGAAAACAAAAAGTTTTTCTCACTACAACTATTTTTTCGACCGATCGTTCCTATGGCAGCTAAATGCTATAGTCATCCGATTTGGATCAGACTTGACAGAATTATGTGCTAGCACATCATATTGATCAGTAACGAGTTTGGGAGCAATAGCATTGAAAACTAAAAAGTTTTTCTTGCTAAGATTTTTTTTAAACCTATCTTTTGTATGGAAGCTATACTATATAGTTGTCCGATTTTGATAAATCTCTGTGAAGTTATGTGAAATCATAGAAAACTTATAAATTCGATGGTTGGGAGGGATAACATTGAAAACAAAAAAGTTTTTCTAACTAAACTACTTTTTCAACCGATAGTTCATATGGCAGCTATATACTATAGTCATCCGATCCGGCCGGTTCCGACAAATGTGCAGCGTATTTGTACCAAAAGAATTCTTGCAAAATTTGGTTAAGATAGCTTTAAAACTGACGGAGGAGATAGCATAGAAACAGACGGACAGACGGACGGACTCTCCAAGGGTATAAAAATAATGCCAGCCAGATCCAAAAAAGTTTGACAAAAAACAGGACGCAAAAACCCATATAAATATGAAATAATGGACGGCACGCCATAATGTTTGCAATAAAAACCGAAAAACGGTTTCCCTATTGAAAAAACAAGCAAAACAAATATCCTGTGTATTTATCAAAAACGCCGTGACTCTGCTATGGAGGATCATTGGGCAGATTGCCCTGCCACCTTGCAGAGCTCATAAGCAAAAAGAAATTAATTACATCAAAATGCAAATTGTAAGCAAAAGCAGCTCTTTTTCTAGTCTTTCTCCCATAGTTTTCCTCCCATAAATTTAAATATGTATTTTTGTCTTTAACAGGCTATAACTTTGACAAATCCCCAAACTGATTAAAATGCCATGACAACACAAAAACTAAGTCATGTGTTGGACGTATATGCTCAGATGGCGAATATAAAATCCAATGACCCGAGATGTGGTTATCTTTGAAACGGGATGATTTATTTTGATAAAAATGCTATAAATCGAAAAATGTTTGTCTTTAGAGGTCAATTTAGACACTTACCGCTGTTATTATTGTTGTAATACCTTTGATTTTTTGAAAATTCATTGATATGTATTTTAACGTAAATTGTCATAAGCTCAGCCATATTAATAAAAAGAGTGCCATATAATTTAACTAATTTCGTTTCTCCTTAAAAACAAAAGAACCATTTCTCTGTCCAATATTAACTATTAACATGTTTTTGAAATAAAAATAGACATGAGTTGGGTAATTTTGAGTTATGCCTGTATTGAAGTAAGTGAGCGATATAATGTATATTTTCTTTACGAACATTATACCAATATCAATTTCTTTTTTGGACAGAGTCAACTTAAAGTCGAGTTTGGGAAAATTAATGTAATATTTTGGTAAAACCAAGTTGCCCTCGCTTAGGCAGTTATTTTGTGTCATTCGAATTATGTCCAACTCAATTATCCCAAAAAAAATATATAAAATTTGTGAAAAGTTATATTTATAAAAATTTTTAGTGTTTTTTTTTCTGCACCGAATTAAATTTAAAGATGACGCTCAATCAGGATCAGACGACAAAGGTCGACGGCGAAAGTAAGAATCTGAAAATTTGGTTATATAAACGATTTTATTAATCAATTTGATTGATTACATGGTACAACAGCGCCTTCACTGGCCACATTGAGATCTTCTTCGAAGGCCAAAGAAGAAAAGAAGAAAGAAAATTGTCTGCGGCGAGATGTACTAAGACCACATGGAATCTTGAAGTTGCCTATTAATTCACGAGAACCTGTCAAAGCGAATGATAAACATGTACGTATCGTAGAGGGCGCTGATAAATACCCTGAAAAGGGTAAGGGAAAGGAAGACCCTAAACACCATGAAGGCCCTGCAACTCGAGCAAAGTCTGAACAACGCCATTGTTTGGAGCAACAATCACAGGCAAACCGTCAAAAGTGCAAAGACCCCCCAAAACCCAAGGATCGCTTAGATGTTCAAGAGCGTCAAAAATCTTTTCAGCAAAAACTAGATGAAAGACGGCGAACGACTCAAGAACACCAAACCCCTAAAGATTGTCAAATGTCGCTCGAGCAACAAAAATTGTTGCAGGAAAGACAGCAATCGACTCAGGAGAGCACAAATTGTCAAGAGCGACACCATTTGCACCAGCGTAGAAAGTCATGGTATTATCAGGATGTTGGGGATGGTCAAAGCTGTGCGCTCGAAAAGCCTGAGAAGCGTGAAATGTTTCCAAAGCTTGACAAACATATGGATCGTCCAAATTCATCAGAACGTCGGAAGTCACAGGATAGGCAGGATTTTGATCAGCTTCCAAAACCTTACCCACCATTAAAGCACGAAGAGTCACAGGATAGGCGCGATTTAAAGGATCGCCCCCAAAAAATGTTTGAAAGGCGGCGGCAGTCTCAGAAGAGTGAAAATGAATTGGGGGAAAGACAGGGAAATCCTAAACAGCGTCGAGATCATAAAAAGAACATATCTGAAAACCAATGGGACGATACATCACAAAAACTTACAATTCCTGGAGAGTCAGAAAAACGAAGACAAGGGAATAAGCGATTGGAGACTGAAAACGCACGAGCTTCAGTTGCAAGACTGCAGAACGACAAACTGGAACTACCAGACCCAGAGAAAGAAGAAGCATCCCCTTTACATCACAAACTCCGCACTGCAGTCCGATTTTGTTTCAAGCAGCTGCGGGGATTTTTCCATGAAGATGTTCCAGGTGCTCCACGCACTTATGACAGCAATGACGAGATGTCACCTATTTTACTCGGTCCCAGATTGGACGAACCTCTGGTGATGGTGGCCGATCGAATTTACTATGGCTTTTGCTGGCTATTTGAGGAAGAGGCAAAGCCCCAAATTTTAGAGCCAAAGCCAAATGAACCAACTCTATAGGACGATTCCCCAAAGCCCATCCAGACCCAACTACATGATCAGCCAGAAGACAAGAAATTCGCCAAGCAGCCTGGTGGTAGTGTCCGAATCGTATTCCCACCCCAAAAATTTTAAATTGTTTGAAGAATTTTAAATAAAGTTTAGATCTCATTTGACTCACCTTGATTCCGGATGTGCTGGCCGCTGGATTTAGTTTTATATTTTACTATGATTGGGCTTTGTTTGCGACAATAATAACCTTATCCTGGCACCTTATTACGCTGATCATGATTATATCACAAGCACATTAGAAAAGGGCTTTGTCCCAATAGGACCATTTCTTTATTTGTATAGCATTAATTATATTCAAAACACGAAGGCATTCCCATACTCTATCATAGGTTCAGAAGAGCAAATAATAAAAAAGTTAAATTAAGCCCCTTAGAAATTAATGAACTTAGATTTAGCCAAACCACCTCCAAAGAAGATAGTATTTTCTTTAAGAAATACGCCCAAATGTATTGGTGCCGCCATATTTAACCTTATATAGCTATTATAAATATCTATTACTCTTTCTTTTATCCATACCAAACAAGTAAGACCATTGCAGTCGAGTAGCCCGGCTTCGATATACCCTGTACAATTGAAAACGAGAACGTAAGTTAAAATCGGCTCTTACCGACTGCGATAAACCCGTTACTCATGAAAAAACATGTTTAACAGTGCTCCTGCGTTCCTTAGGGTGACCATCCAAAAAGTATGCAACATTTTTTTGGGTGGGATGGGTGGAAGGGGGGGAGCTTGGTTCGCTTTTTTGCTCATAACTTGTGAACCGTTTATCCGATCTTTATTATTTCTTCGGCAAATCGATTCATTTTGCTAATTACTAACCATCTCTAGAAAGTACGAATCGTCTATCTTGAAAACTGTGGGAGATATAACGTTCCAAATTGCGGGGGCGGGAGGGGGCGTGGCCAAAATTTGAAACAAACTTGATCTGCGTGCAGATAAAAGAAGCATTTGTCCCATACATGTCAAACCTCTATCTTTTACCATCTCTGAGATCGACGCGTTCATACAGACAGACGGACAGAAGGACGGACAGACGGACTGACAGACGGACAGACGGACATGTCTAAATCGACTCGGCTGTTGATGCTGATCAAGAATATATATACTTTATAGGGTCGGAAATGTTTCCTTCTCCCTGTTACATACATTTGCACAACTTCATGATCCCCTTTTACCCATTTTTAATGGGTACAGGGTATAAAAACCTAAAAATTAATGTAATGTTTCTGATCATTTCTTTCTTATGTTTGTAACAGTGAAAGGGAAACATTTGCGACCCTATAAAGTATATATATTCTTGATCAACATCAACAGCCGAGTCGATTTAGCCATGCCCCCTCCGCCTTCCTGTTTGTGGGAGCGCGTGGTCCTCCGAGAGAAAAAAAGAAAGAGAAACAAATTTTTGCATGAACATAGGTGTATACCGTACCCTGATCGAGTTTATTTCAGATTAAAATAAAAAATAATAGCCGACCTTATTCGTATCATTTCTAATAAAAAAGACCTCCTAGATTAGTTCCATCAAAATCAAATCGTTCATACGAAAATCTAGAGGTTTCTGGAACACACCCGATAATAACAATTTTCTTTTGACCTGATCAAGTAATCTCTGACATATTTGGCACTTGACATATAAACTTAAACAATAATAATTCGAAATCCTTAAGTTCATACGGAAATCGACTTCGATATAAGTAATACACCCTATTATATAAAAAACATTTCATTTTTAATAAACTCAAAAGTTGACATTTCTATTTGATTAGTTTAAATTATGGGGGAGAATGGGGGGTTCTGAGCTGCTGGGGGTTGTGAGCCACTCGAATATTGGCCACAAAAAAAATATATTTAAACTTTTTGTTTATGTCATGTGTCTCCCTTTTTATTACCTAACTTTTGGCAAGCAACCTATCAGTCTACACCTTCTTTAAGTTCGTGAACCAGAACTCGACTTTTTTTTCAAAAAAGAAAGTTTTTTTTTTTCATTTTTGACTTGTGAATATTATACAAAATTTTTTTCGTAATGAGGGAAATATCTTTTTTCAATTGCCTTTTTTATAGAAATATGTTTTTTTTTTAGATGACAATTTCTTTTTGGTTATGTGACGTCACCAAAAAAAAAGTGAGATATGGGGGGTTGTGAGCCACTTTGAAAAAAGTCGGTTTTGACTTTCAAAGAGAATATTGCAATGACGCGCAATAAAACAGAGGAAAAACTCTCCAAAGAAATAAAAAAAACATTAAAAAAAGGCAAACAAAAGAACAGCCACAAGCAAAAGTGCACGTACACAGAAAAAATTTTCGTTGGTTAAATCTACCAATTCTTACAGTAAATTTTACTGCGAATATTGTTACGTGTATTTTGTTCATGTTTTGTTTACTGTATTTTTGGTAAAATTACCAATAACGAGAAAGGCAAAGCTAACTTCGTCTGTACCGAAGTTTTGATACACTTGAAATAGCTTGTCTCAACGGTTAGCGACTTCGACCAAACTTCGCAGATCAGCTTAAAAACATTACATATTACCCATGTCCGTGTTTGAAAACAGTAGCTCTAGCGTAATTTTCTGTGTATGTGATTTGTTGTTGTTTTTAAAACTGTGGATTGCAGTAAGATTTTACTATTGAAATTGTAGCTCTCCCGTAATATCAACACACACCAATACTAACACATTTTCGGCTGTCGGTGTCGTAATTATGTGCGAATTCGTTACACGATGTCAGTGCTGCATTCGAAAAAGTATTTTGCTGTATCAGAAATTAAATTTTTTCTAAGCCACTGTTCATATAAGTTTGTTTAGATTGTTCATAATTTATGCTCTAAAGTAAGTTAAGTTTATACTTCACGAACGAAGTTTTTTTTAAAGTCGTTTGCCTTCACAGCAGCTAAAAAAAATTTGTGAATGTTTGTAAGCATATTTATTTGTCAAACTGTGGGCAACATTTTTGTTCGCGTTGTTGTGCCAGCAAAGTGACCATTTGTCGTTTAGTGTTTGTTGGGTATGCATCTAAAAATAATGAGCAGCGACAGGGAGAACGAGATCGACGTTGTTGATGAGCTTCAGCTGGAACTTTTGATGGACGATTGGGGATTCAGCTATATCTTACCTACATTAATTGGTAAGAACTATTTAATAATGCATATGTTAATTGTGAAACAGTGGTTGAATTGAAGAAGCATGAAGAAGAAGAAAAATCAAAAAATTGTGTCATTTGCATGTGTGTTCGTGTGCATGTGCTTGCATTTCTTTTACTATTATTATTATTTGTCACAAGGGAGATGGAAAGTCTTACAAATAATTAAGAAAACAGTGCAGTTTTCTTTTCACTTCTTCATATTTATTTAGAATTCTACAAAGCCAATTCTGCTTTGCTAACACCGCGTGGTAGTACACATACATACATACATACTTCGTAGAGCGCATAAAATTGAATTAAAAGAGAGCAAAGAGAGTGCGAATTGCGCCCGCCAGCCGACAAATTATTATTTGGGAGCAGTCCAACCACATCGGAGAAAACAACCCTTATTGTAGGCTTGGTTGGACAAGTGAGACACACATATTTTGTTTTTGGAGACGTTTGCTCCTGCGCCAAACGAGCTTCAACGGCGCACATTGTACCTATTGCGACTTCTTGTGCGTCCAGCAGCAGCAGTCGCTGCGCCCCACGGGGCATGGTGTTGCCACACTTCAGTTGTGAAGTGGGAGTCAGAAGGAAATTTCTCCGCCTTTATATATTCCTAATCAGCATTAACATTCGAGTCGATTTAATCTTGTCCGTATGAACCATCAGATCCCACATATAGTAGGAGCTACAGTTTTGAAGTAAAAGGAACGAAGTGCGCTTATACATTTAGGGTTCTTGCAACGCCTCTGTCTCCCTCGCGATTTAAAAAACCTCATATTTATATAAGTTATGAAGTATATATAAGTCGGGCTTGACCGATTTTCTTACTTCTTATTACATGTCTTTCTTTCTAAAAAACTCACGAAATTTTTCTTTGTATTAAACATTTATTTATTTGTTTAAACAGCTGAAGCTATAACTCTGGAAAGCTTAAAACATTTCACCGAGACTGACTACTCATTTCTTTTCCGAAACTTTAAATTGGGCGAGAAAATAAGGTTTCGATCCTGTGTTTTTCAGTGGATGGAGAAAAATGTAAGTAATTTAATTCACTTCTTTTTTGGATTCTTAGATTAATTTAATTGTTGTACCCAGGGAGCATCAGTAACTTCAAATATCACACAAGATACTCGTCCAAGCTTCCATTCAAAAACAAAGTGTTCAAAATAAAGGAGTAAAAGTAAGTTTTATAAATATAGACATGGATTTTACAATCCAAAGTCGTACTTAAAATAATTATTTTGCTCCCACATTTGGGAATGCCAAACTTTATTAAAGCAAAGACTTCGGCTATTTTTGATCTGCACGGGCCATAGTTTTAGATTCTCGTATACGAGAATATAAATATATTTAATTCAAGACTTATTTTAATCTGATTCTCTTCAATTTTAGGACTTCAACCAAATTCTTCACGAACACGCCTGTGGCGAGTATGTCATTCGCTCATTTAAGAAAAACAACAAACTAAATGATGGTGGTCGAAATGTATTGATTGAAGCCATAGTTTCCTGGTACCTAAAAAATAAAATTAAAATTTCCAAAACGAAGTTTCATCGCATTGCGTCGTCAATCAAAAAAACATTTAATGACGATGAGGTAATACCATTCAATTTTAATATTATTCATACTCATAGCCATTTTGCTTTTTCTAGAACATTTATTTCAACACACTTGGACAGCGAGCTTCAGGCCGTTTGTACGACAAATATTACAACACTGTGAAGCGCTTAAAGAAATGCGAAGAATTTCCAACTACTTCCAAAACCTTACCCGAGCCTGAAATTAAAACGATCACTGATATTATAAGTGATAAAGGCAAGTTATAAACACAAAATAAAATGATACGGGACGGCTTTAGTCGCACCATTTGAAATGATGTTCTCCTCCCTTTGAATCTTTAAAATTTAAACCTTATTAATTTCCGCTACTGTCAAAATAACCCATTGAAACCTCCACTACTGCCTTATGTATTTATGTCTTCATATTTCTATTCAATTCTTCATTTTTCATTTAATTTTTTTTGTAGATATAAGTGCAGCTCATGCTTGTTTAAAAGTTTTTAGTAAACCATGGAATGACGTCCAGGATAATTGGAGAAAATGCTTTAAGCTACGGAGAGAGGAAATCATTAGTTCAGAAAGCCGCAACGAAAACGTCATTGGAATTTTGCAAAATTGGAAACTTTTTCGCCACTCACTGGGGCATAACTTGGTGCAATGAAAATTTACCATGGTTTATTTTATGAAAAACTATATTTAATATGCAAAATAAACGTAACCTCAAAATAATGTATATAATGTATTATGTAATGTAATAATGTAATGTAATGTAAATAATTTAATGGTAAAAAAATGGTCAATTTACTAATTTTATAGAATTGGTACTGCTACGTGGTATTTTAACTGGTAAAATGTAATCCTGCTAAATCCTAGTAAACTTACCACAAAATGGTCAATTTACTAATTTCATTGACTTGGTACTGCTAAGTGGTATTGTTACTGGTACTGCGGTACACATATGAGTTTACTGTAAACAATGGTAAAATAACTAAATATGTTGGTTGGAGCAATTTTAACCGTCATTTCTGGTTGAAATCTACTGTGTTACCGTAACCATTACGTTATGTGTTATGGCAATTTTACTGTAGCTGACGGTTGGTTCAACCCATGTCCATGGGTTGGAGCATTTTAACCACAGAATTGGTTGAATTTACCGACAAAATTTTTTTTTTTTTTAAAAAAAAAAAAAACCCCCGCGCAAACAAAAAATTCCCTCCTTTCTTTTTTTTTTTTTCAAAAAAAAAAAAAAAAAAAATATTTTTTTTTTTTAAAAAAAAAAAAAGGATAAAAAAAAAAAATTTTTTTCCCAAAAAAAATTTTTTTTCACCCACCATTCCTATAGGGGGGAAAAAGGATATACTCACCCGATTTGGATCAGACTTGACAGAATTATGTGTCAGCATATCATATTGATCAGTAACGAGCTTAGGAGCGATAGCATTGAAAACATAAAAGTTTTTCATACTGAAACTTTTTTTCAGATCTATCTTTTGTATGGCAGCTATACCATATAGTTGCCCGATTTGCATAAAACTTAAAATTATTATAATAAAAAAAAAAAAAAAAATAAAAAATATTTGGGGGGAAAAAAACAAAAAAAAAAAAACGTTTTTTCACTAGAACTACTTTTTCCACCGATCGCTCCTATGGCAGAACCGGCAAAGTTTGGTTACGATAGCTTTAAAACTGACGGAGGAGATAGCATAGAAACAGACGGACGGACGGACGGACAGACGGACGGACAGACGGGCATGACTATATCAACTCTGCTCGTCATGCTGATCAAGAACATATATACTTTATGTGGTCGGAGATGCTTCCTTCTGTGCGTTACAAACATCCGGACAATTTTAATGTACCCTCTCCAAGGGTATAAAAACATTACAATTCTACAGGCATGTTGACAAAAAGGTGTTCAAGGCCAATTGTTATTTTCTTGCTGATCTCAATGAAATTCTGTTGGTAAGTCTTTGCCCAAAAAAAAACAAGTGAGAAAGTCGGTCAGGTCCGACTATAATATACTCTGTACCTAGATTAGGAGCTGAATGCAGTGTTGCTACTGCGCTCATCTCTACGTGTCTCTCTCTCTCTCTTCTTTCTAACATTGTGCGGCGTTGGTTGTGACGGAGTGGGAGGGGGGCGGGGGTGATTTACTTAATTAACTTACATTAACACTTAACTAATTGAAAAATATACTTGATCTGAATGCAAGTATAAAAAGCATTTGTCCCATACATGCCAAACCTCTATCTCTTTCCATCTCTGAGATCTGTTTGTTCATACGGACGGACGGACGGACGGACGGACATGCAGACGGACATGGCTATATCGACTCGGCTGTTGATGCTGATCAATAATATATATACTTTATAGGGTCGGAAATGATTCCTTCTCCCTGTTACATATTTTTGCACAAACCTAATATATGTACTCTATGTACTTTCGGTACAGAGTATAAAAACTATGTTCCCATTTTAAAAATCGTCTAATAAAGGCGGTGCTGTGATCAAAGCCAATCGTTGCTTTTTGGCCGATCTGAATAAAATTCCGTTCCTTTGCGAAAAATCTTTGGAAAACTAACTAACTAAAACTCCAAGTGTTAGTACGTTTTGAATCGAATGTTGGCCAAGTAAGCCTTGCTACTGCACAGGAAGAAAGGTTTTTCCATCGATTCGTAGCGAGACGAAGTGTTTCAGCTTTTGTTAGCTTATCTATTGGTCCTAGCACCGCTATTTTTTGACCGATCAAAAATATCATAGTTCACTGGTGTGAAAAGGAATGGTAGTTTGAAAAAAAGAAAGAATTTGAAAAAAATCGGTAATGATTTTAAATTCTCATCAATTTTTATGAACAAATCGCTTCTGAAAACCGTGTTAGATTAACTTAAAAATACCAAATTTGTCATTTTTGTGCGTTTTTGGCATTTTTTGGCTATCTCAGCACACTAATTTGTTTTTAGGTTCCACACGCGCAATAAATGACTTTTTTATGAGCCCAAACAGTTTGGAGTACTCCGTACCGTGCTTAACAGTAAAACATAGAGCAAAACATTTTATTGTGCTGCAGTGTGAGCGACGCGTCGCGACGTTTCAAGTGAGCTTGTGAAACAATAAATAAAAACAATTAAAAACGAGAGCGTAAGTTAAAGTCGGCTCTAACCGACTTCGATATACCCGTTACTCATGAAAAAACATGTTTAACAGTGTTCCCGCGTTCCTGAGTGTGACCATCCAAAAAGTATGCAACATTTTTTAGGGTGGTAGCGGGGAGGGCTAGGTTCAGTTTTTTGTTTATAACTTGAGAACCGTTCATCTGATCTTTTTCATTCTTTCGGCAAATCGATTCATTTTGCTAATTACTAACTATCTCTAGAAGGTAAGAATCCTCTATCTTTAAAACTGTAGGAGATATAACTTTTTCCAAATTGCGGGGGCGGGAGGGGGCTTGGCCAAAATTTGAAACAAACTTGATCTGCGTGCAGATAAAAGAAGCATTTGTCCCATACATGTCAAACCTCTATCTCTTACCATCTCTGAGATCTAGGTGTTCATACAGACGGACGGACGGACGGACAGACGGACAAGGCTAAATCGACTCGGCTGTTGATGCTGATCAAGAATAAATATACTTTATATGGTCGGAAATGATTCCTTCTGCCTGTTACATACATTTGCACGACTTTAGTATACCCTTTTTACTCTACGAGTAACGGGTATAAATATAAACGAATATTTACAGATTATTTAGAGAAAATTTCAGCTGCTAGTTTTTGCTAGCCGCTGCGTAAGCTTGAAAAGAACAACGTGGTCTCGCCGTTTTCGAGCATTTTTATACTCTGTACCGAAGGTACATAGAGTATATTAAGTTTGTGCAAAAGTATGTAACAGGGAGAAGGAATAATTTCCGACCCTATAAAGTATATATATTCTTGATCAGCATCAACAGCCGAGTCGATATAGCCATGTCCGTCTGTTCGTCTGTCTGTCCGTCTGTCCGTCCGTATGAACAAACAGATCTCAGAGATGGTAAGAGATAGAGGTTTGGCATGTATGGGACAAATGCTTCTTATACTTGCAGGCAGATCAAGTTTATTTTCAATTTTCAATATCGAAAAAAGTCATATCTCCCACAGTTTTGTAGATAATTGATTCGGATAGAGCGGTAATCTCTTTGCCGAAGTGTAGATGAGAAAGAAAGTGTAATATGGACGCCTCCAACGCACACGCAAACAACACCGCATTGCATGCATCAAAGAGAGAGAGAGAGAGAGAGAGGAGAAAAAAATCTTAGGGTTGAACACAGTGGCAGCGACGCATTCAGCATATACACTGGGTACAGAGTATGTTATAGTCGGGCTTGACCGACTTTCTCACTTGTTTTCGTTTGTGTAACTGTGCTTTTTGTGGCGTCTATCTCTGTCTCTGTCTTCGTCTTCGTGCGTTTTGTTGTGTTGTTTTGTGATTGTCATTTGAGTTCAAATGTTATACAAAATAATTTAAATTTATATTAAACTTTATTTATTTTATAGGAGCTTTTCACGAATGCAAGTTTAGCCGGATTTGTAGGGGAGAATGGGGGTTGTGAGCCGCTGGGGGTTGTGAGCCACTCGAATATTGGCCACAAAAAAAAATAAATTTAAACTTTTTGTTTATGTCATGTGTCTCCCTTCTTAACTTTTGGCAAGCAACCTATCAGTCTACACCTTCTTTAAGTTCGTGAACCAAAACTCGACTTTTTTTCAAAAAAAAAAGTTTTTTTTTTTCATTTTTGACTTGTAAATATTATACAAAATTTTTTTCGTAATGACAAAAGTAAGTATGAGGGAAATATCTTTGGTCAATAGCCTTTTTGATAGAAATATGTTTTTTTTTGTAACAATTTCTTTTTGGTTATGTGACGTCACCAAAAAAAAGTGTGATATGGGGGGTTGTGAGCCACTTTGAAAAAAGTCGGTTTTGACTTTCAAAGAGAATAATGCAATGACGCGCAATAAAACAGAGAAAAAACTATCAAAAAGAAGTAAAAAAACATTGAAAAATGGAAACAAAAGAGCAGCCACAAGCAAAAAGTGCTCGTATATAAAAGAAAACAAGCCTGATGCCGTCAATCAATTTTCACTCTTCATTGATATTTCTTAATTCAGAATATGAGAAAAATTTTTCATTTTTTCATTTAATAAAGAATAATGCCTTAAAAACACGAATTTTGAACTTTTAGATGGGTGGCTCACAACCCCCCACAAATTTTCGAAATGTCAAAAAATCACTTTATTTTCAATATGAAAATAAAAAACCCAACATTTTATTTTTAAAAACTAGTGATGAGGAAAGTTTTGTGCATCTTTTACCTAAAATACAAAAATATTGATTTTTGGCGAAGTTATGTTCGAAAAACAAAACTATGATCACAACCCCCCACTCTCCCCTATATTTAATAAGTGGTGTTCCGAGACAGGTACAAATCCAGCCAAGATTCAAAGTATATATCAATCTTTGAAATTGAAAATAGAGCTGAATATTTGGATCAATTAGAAAAACGCGTTAATTACTGCTGCAAGAGAATTGAAATATTTTGGCGTGACTGCAAACGAAATAAAACGTTCTTTTTAGACAAGCATTCCGATTGGCTTTCAAAAAATGAATCGTTTTCATTTAAATCTTATGTAAACACTACACCTAAAAATAATATTAAACGTGGTCGTCCCAAAATTAATTTCTCTGAGTGTTTAAGCCGAACAAAGAGAAGACGGATTGGCAAGTTTGCTGATTTGGATGAGTCTGCTGCTGACTGTTTGCGTTCTGCTGCTGTTGAAGAAAAAATATCACCTGCAAGTGCTAATGAGATTATTTCGCTTATCATGGAAGCGAGCTTAACAAAGCACTAGTATATGCTCATTAGGAGTTTGTAAAACAGTAAAATTTCTACAGAGCTTTTTTTGCAGCTATGATATTGTTGTAAAAGAAAAAAAGAAATGTTATCCAAAAAATATTACTGTTAGTGAGGCACATGCAGAAGTGGAGCTTCAAAGTTTATTGGACCACACAACAAAGCGCATTATCGAGTTGCAGGATAATGTAATACATAATGTTGTCGCCGATCCTGTTGGCAACCTAAAACTTATAGGGAAATGGGGTTTTGACGGAAGCTCAGGTTACAGCGAATACAAACAGAAAGTGAAGGACAATAATTTGGCAGACAGCCACTTGTTTGTGACGTCGTATGTTCCGCTTTTCTTACTAGCAGCTGAAGATTGTTCAAAATTATATGGAAAAATCCACGACCAGCATCCACACGATATTGTAGACCTGTGCGATTTCAATTTATAAAGGAATCAACTAAATCAAGAATTGAGGAGGAAAAATATTTTAAAGAAAAAATTACGAATCTTGTCAAGACTGAGATAATTGTTGGTGATAAAACTATATATGTTCAGCATATTTTGCAACTCACAATGGTTGATGGCAAAATTTGTAATGCGCTAACACAAACATCATCATCAAAATGCTATATATGCATCGCGAAGCCCACACAGATGAACAATATTGAGAAAACCCTAGAAAGCGAAGTTCATAAGGATCGATTTGAATTCGGATTGTCACCACTTCATGCATATATAAGATTTTTTGAATATTTTATCCATTTGTTATACAGACTTGACATACAAGTCTAGCAAGTTCGAGGCGGCGAAGAAAAAACAAAATTTATTAAAAGAATAACAAAAATGCAAACAGAATTTCGATCGAAAATGGGATTGATCGTCGATAAGCCGAAGGTTGGTGGATGTGGAGCATCGAATGATGGAAACACTGCCAGAAAATTCTTCAATAATCCTGAGCTATCTTCAAAAATTACAGGCCTAGATGAGGACCAGAGATCTGCATGAGTTCACTGCCACAATAAGTGTACCACATATGTACTTGATATTTTTCACACTCTAGTGTCTCCAGCCACTGCAAAAAACGTACGCGGTGCTTACAACACTCGTGGCATATTCTTGCATCGGGTACCGAGTACCAATTATACCCGCGCTCATGGTACAACTAATAAGGTACGGCACTCGCTGTATGCGGCCTCGGCTCGGGCCACATAATTTTAGTATGCGGTAGACATTTGCCATGAAAGGTTGTACCCGCGCTGGTCGGTTTTTTGCTGCGCATTTTGGTGGTGGATTTTTTGAAGCGATCTCGTAGTTGTTTTGTTGTTGCTGCTTTACAAGAAAATGTATTCATATTTAATAAATTGCATGCTCTTTTTTAATTCTTTTGTTGTTGCCTAAGTGCACATTTGGAGGGTGGGTTTTTAGAGTGAATTGATATCGTTTTTGGTTTGATGTTGCTGCGTTGCCAAAAAAAAAGTGTTCAAATTTAGTGCAGAGTGCAGTGCCATGTTGTTGTGTTTTTGGAAATAAAATGCTTACATACTTATGCACTGCGTGCACTTGTCATTTTGTTGTTATTATTGTTGTTTCATCACAACAGAAAATGTGTACATACTTACGTATGTAGATACATTTTGTCATAATGCAACTAGAAAGGTGAGGCGCTCTTCTTTAGCTGCTGTGAGCTCAGTCATTGCATTCCTTCTAAGTCAATTTTAGTGTCAGTTGACACTTTAGAACGGAAGGTAGTGTCCGCGCCATTTTTTTTCATTTTTTTTATTGGCGCCTTTTTTAATATGCATTTTGCGTCATATTTTACTTTATTATTCCGTAAAGGAAAAGGCGGGCAAAAAGACGTGATGTAGGTGATAAAGCCAAAAGAAAGACAGGCAAAAGGTTCGCAAACCGCGGAGATTTTTTCACAAAGAGAGCCAGCAGGCGGCCAAAGAAGTGAGAGATGACCAAACAAAGAAAGCGAAGACGCAGAACGAGCGTGAGAAGGAGAGAAGAAAAACCAAAACAACCGCAACACAACAAAGCGGACGGTGAAAAAGCGAAGGGTACCGAATGAAAGAAACAAACAAACGAACAAGGGAAGCACAAACGCAAGAACGACCAAAAGCGAACAAAGAGAGAAAAAGAAGACAAAAAACGAAAGCGGGAACCAGCCAAACCACCAGGGAACCCAAAGAGGTTTCTGGGATTGGAGGGTGTGGTATATTTTGAGCTGCCCAATGGACAGATGAGCAGCCACAACGAGAAACGGCCAGAAGACAACGAAAGGTGCACCACAGACACGCGGACCACACACGATGACCCGGCAAAAACTGGGACAGCTTGGCTGGGTAGTTGTTGTTGCATCCACCATATAGCCCGACCGCACCACAGACTACCATTATTCGACTGCAGAACCCTAAATGGTAAAACTCGGCAAGATGAGGCTAGAAATCGTTGGCTCTTCGTTGCAGTTAAAGGCCAGTCGAAATACAAAAATTACGGGAAGATGTAATACATACTCAAATTTGCACTGCGTTGGCTTGTCAAATTGTTGCATTTATTGATGCTGCGATGGAAAACAAAATGTAGACATTCTTTAATATGCTCTTTAAATTTTTGTTGTTACTTAATTGAATAAGAAAATGTATACATACTTTGTTATTGAATTTTGGGGTGAATTTAATATTTGTTTTAAATAATATGTACCAATAAAATGTGCTCATGCATATAAATGCTGTCATTGCTTTGTTATATTTTTTGTTCTACACACACACATACTAAATTTGTGTGTATGCGATTGCTTCGTTCTCGCGCTCACTCTCCCGCTCTCTCTCACACTCTGAGCAAAAGCGCTTACTTCTAAAAAGTTCGCTGAGCGCCTCACCTTTCTAGTTGCATCATGGACTACCTTATACTTATTGTATCATGGACGAGACTACCTTATACTTATTGTATCATGGCGAAGAGGAATACGCAATGCATACATAAGTATTTAAAGTGTGTGTGCAGAGAACACCGAGTATTTTGCGCACTCCTCTCCGTTCTCTTTAAGTAAAAATAAGTATTGTCCCTGCGAAGAGTGCGTACGAATGCAACACGACAACGACATCAACACGAGGAGCCGATCATAGCAAAATCAACCACTTTTACAAACGAGCATACAAGACACTCATTTGCAAAAATACCAATAACAGAAAGAGTGCGTATTTGACTCGACTGAGAAATTTAGAGTGTCAGTCACACTGCATACGCATTTAAAGCGAGTGTTGATGCAGTCAAAAAAACAGGCACTCTTGCAGATCTCTGATGAGGACCTTATTGAACGATGTGCAGCAATACTGCAAGCACTAAGTTCTGGGTATAAAATTAATGTTGAAAAATTTAGGACATTTGCACTCCAAATAGCCGTTGATTTGACAAGGACATATTCGTGGTACTACCTTCCGCCTACCGTTCATAAGATTTTAATTCATGGACCATCCATAATTGAAAACGCTCTGGTGTCGATTTTGGAATTGTCGGAGGAAGCTGCTGAGGCAAGAAATAAGGACATAAAAAAATTTCGTCTGCAGCATGCAAGAAAAACGTCCCGAGAAGCAACAAATGAAGACCTACTCAATCGTCTACTCCTTTCATCGGATCCGTTTATAACAGGACACCGAAAGTTACCACCTAAAACGAAGTCACTTTTAAATAAATATGTTTTTGATCTTTTAGAATAATACAATAATAGCAAAATTATTATTCTGTCTAAAGTTTTGATATGATGATTTATAGCGGGGTGTACTCAAAGTTTTGATATGAACTTTTCCAAAACAATTTTTCCCGCGATCGGGAAAAAGGGGGTTTCCCGGCGCCCTTCCGCCCCCGGGTTGATGATTTCTGGCCCGGGGAAAATAAAATTTTGCGACTTTTTGCAAATGGCGACTTGAAACAAATCATTAATAAAAAAAAAATCCCAAATCAATTACGTCGATTATAACTTTTGTTTCATCCAAATTGTTCAGTAGAACTGGCGGAATCAGGCCGCCAGCTCAAAACGTGGTTTCGAGATAAACGCGTTTAAAGTTTGTGTCTTTTGGGGAAATAGCAAAAAAATCAAAAATTAAAAATGCAGTTTTAGAATGGTGACAATTCTAAGTGTCGATCGCATATTATTTCATCAAAATCGGTTTAGTAGAACAGGAGAAAGTGGCTTGGCAGTCCGAAAATTTGCTTAGAAAGTAACCAAAAATATTACAGATATTATATACTTACAGATATTAGTCGGCGATGCCAGCTGCATACAGCGGACCTTCCTCATCTTCAAAAAAACTGTTTTCAGGAGCAGCTCCCTCTGTTCTGCGTGCCATTTTGCCTTCTTTAGATACGACCGCAGCTCTAGTTTCTGAGCGGATTAAGTCTTTGCATTGTGTGCATAGCTCTTCGATAATTATCGATTAAAAAGTCGATTAATAATCGATATCGATCTAAGGCAACAACATGTATCCGTACAAATTAAAAAACCAGCCGATATTTCATGAAGTTTTATTTACTCGAAATTTATTTAGTCAAAAATTTCTTGTTTTAGGGAAGACATTGTCTGACTAAAGGCTATATCTTCTAAAGTATTTCGACTTCAAAACCCTTTAGGGTTATATTCTTAAATGTCCAAGCTATAAAAAAAATGCAAAAAAAAA
>JAEIFU010003166.1:0-32049 GCA_018904235.1 Lordiphosa stackelbergi | reverse complement strand
CTAGATCCGAAATTCACTACGTGGTCGTGCGGGAGAGGTATGTTTTCAGCATCTACTTTACTTGCAGGGACAACATATAATTGGGTCCTTTAGGACGGGATGACGGGGAACTCGAAACTGTCATTAAAATCCTGCGTGTTCGCTAGAAATGGAAGAAATGGAAATGACAGATAAATCATAAAATAGCTAATATAAGTGGTATTCCTGAAAGTGATTTGCTTTCGATTTGCCTTGATTTTCTTGAAACAGTTGATGACAGCTTCTCTATACAAAATGAGCAGTGTGCCCAGAAAATGCAAGCAAATTAAGGTCTTACTAATTGACAAGGCTGCAAACCCCTAAAATTTTGCAGAAGGTTCGGTCCGGGGGTTCGAACCCGTTGTAAAACTTAAGGTTCGGTTCGCGGACCGGTTCTTGGAACTTCTGAACCCAAGGTTTTGGTTCGAACCTCGGTTCACTTGAACAAAAACTTGAACAGAATAGTTTCCATTTATAAATACTAATTTGTTCAAAAAATATTCTATACTTCAATAATGCTACTTTAGTTATCAAATTCAATCAACTTTTACAACTTTTGATCACTGCTAAGTTTAAGTTAATAAGCATTATATCTTCTAGGAGGTGTTTACCTTCCTTCACTACCTCTTAGATCAGAAAAATCAGACTTAAGTTTTGAAAAGGCCCGTTCAACCTGATACCTGAGTTGCTTGAACAGCAATTTTAGTTAAGTCAATTTCATTAAGTCCTCGTTTGTTGACCTTACCAAAATTTTAAAACATTTGTCGATGTGTGTTCTTTCTCTTGGACAATTGTCGAAGGAATCTATAACATCATTTACAGATTTTATATTTGATATTTGTTCATTGCTTTCTTTGGTTTTTATAAATTTCTCTTCTTTGCAATCAAAAGTTGATTTATTTAAAAGTGAATTAAGAATCTCTTTAAGAAATAATTTTTGGAGCTTCAGAAGAAGTTAACAAAGTTGAAAAACTCGGGGCTAAGAGCACTTTAGCCAATATGGGCACTGAGCTTATAATAAAGGAACGTTTATCGAAAAGAAAAGCCAGAGGAATTAAAATCACTTAGTACAGTAGTAGTAATTTTGAATCCTGAAGTTTTTAATTCAAACGATTTTAGGTGGAGCTTCATTAAAGAAATCTGAATACATAAATCTTTAATTGTTAGTAAACATTCGCTCAGTCGAGCAATATTTTTTTTTAATTTTTCTATAAGCAAAAGATTTTATATAGTAGATTCTATAGAGTAGTATACTAATGTCAACCTAAAATTCTCTCAAAAAATTCGTTATTTACTAAATATAGAGTTTTTGCAGCACAACAAACTGTTATTACAGAGTCCCCAGGAAATCTATTGAGGTTACTTGGTCATAGTCCAAATCAAGAAATGCGTTTGATGCACATGAGCATCAGTTGCATTCTTGTTCTCCTCTGCAGTTGTCATTCAAAGGTTCTCCTGCTCGATCCATATTTGCTTCATTATTGACGTTGATAGTAGAAATCTGACATAGAGAAATGTCGCAGGATTGGAGAACGAAATTACAAGCAATTTCTATATTTCCCTGTAAGTGTCGTTGGAAGAACTACATAATATGTTGAACCGAACCTAATTTTTTGAAAAAGCGGTCCGGTCCGGGTTGAGGTTCGAGGAGTCAAAAATATTAGGGGGTTCGGTTCATGATCCGGTTCGTCGGACCTAAAAACCCGTTCCGGAGGTGGTTCAGGACCGGTTTGCAGCCTTGTTTAAAACAACTTTGTTTTATGAAGCATAGTACTACTGAGCAAACGATTCCATATTTACAAATTGATACTTTTTCTGTTTTAACGAATCGAATATAGATTAATTATAGTAATGTTGAATGCAAAAAAAAACAAAAAAATCAATTTATTTTTTTTTTCCCCTCCCCCCATATTGGGTTGTTAGTTATTATTAAATATCCCCTTTCCCGTTTTTTTGACAAAAACATATTTGGAACCCAAAGAAGGGAGCCCACAAGAAAAAATTAATCCTTTATCCAAAATTAAAATAAAAAAAAACACAAATACACCCGCACAGCTACACTATAAAACCTACCCTCCCCGCGCCAAAAACCGGCGGCGGGTCGTTTTTTTTTGTGGGCGGGTCCCGTTTTGTTTTGTGTTGGTGTACAAAACCCCTAGAGGGGGTCGGGTGGTGGTGGTGATCCTCTTATTCTCGAAACAACTTATTGTTGCCGTTTGGTCGTTTCTCGTCCTACTTACTCTCCTTAACCCAACGACTTGCTTACGGGATTCGGAAATTCAGCGCCAAGTTTATATTTGAAAGTTTCGTGTGTGTTTTTTTCAAATTACAAGTGAAATTTTTGTTGTCAACATGTTCAACGCAAATGCTCAGAATTGGTTTGGCATGGGCCAGACAACAGCCGCGGCACCCGCCGGCGGAGTTGCCCAATTGCTGAATAACAACAATTCTGGTGCACCCTTTATGCGTCAACGATCGCTGACCAGCTCAAATCCAGCCCTGGGACGCACTGCCCTGGCACTGCGACCACAATCACCGCCCAATGTTCAGGTGGAATATGAAGTAGCCATGCCGTTTGTATCGACTTATAGACATACGCCATATCACTCGCTATGGGATCTCCACCAGTGGTAATTAAATGCAAAACGAGAACCTCCCCAGTTTCTAAGAATCCAAACAAGTTGTGTTGGGCTTAAGTATAGACACAAAGAATGCGTATTATGGTCATTCGTTATCGTTTACAACTTCAGACATTCAAATGAAATCTTGATTCTACTTTTAATTTCAATTGTCAGCGGTTCAATCTCATCCATAATTGAATTTCCATGCCAACTTTGAAAATGAGGGCCATCGGTATTTCCCTCGAAAACTGTACAAATAATTCTTTGATTTTAAAATCTATTATTGATAGACCGCATACTGTTTCCAACTAATTTTTTGAAAGATAAGCTCTATACAGCCTTAATTATTATTGAATGTTTGTACACTGAGAAAAAAATTAATCTAAAATCAAGATTTTACAGCAGGGTCCGGGTTTCAGTTTTTAATTGTTTTAACAGTTAACAAAGATTTTTTTCTTAACTTACGAAACGAGTTATTCAGGCCTGTTCCCGTTTCCGAATCCGATTAATCGGAATTGATAAGAGTTGAGATTACTAAGAAACGATTAAAGTATTCGGTTGAATCTTCCTGCCATCCAGAGGATCGAATGAAGCTAATTGGGATTTTGAAGTTAAAAGTCGAATTTTGGAAGCGCGAACATTTACCAATTCCGATTCCGCATGATTTGATCGATATCGAAAACGGGAACAGGCCTGATTACTTAAGACTGGTTCAAGATTGCAACAGCTTCACAATCTTCAATCTAGAATGAACCAAGTTTCATTTCTCAGTAAAATATATTTTCCCTTGTCCAAGAAACCATAATTTATGCCAATCGGCTTAAAGCAGCACACTCATTTCAAGTTATTTTGAGGTAATTAATGTTTGAAAAGTTTTTTCTAAATGTATCTTGCCATTCAACTTGGCCATGTCGCCAAAGGTCATTTGCTTGTCTTATCAGCTGTGGACAATAACAGAGAATACTAACAAATAAAAAGTGTCGTCCAGTGCTTTGCGTGCTTAAATGTATGCATACATATATTCATGTCTAGCCAAAGCAAAAGTTGCTCTAATATAAGCTAGCCCTTTTCCGCCTGTGTTATTCCACTCGCATACATAGACAAGTGCTTGGGAATTCCTAGGAAGCTTAATCGTTCGTGCGGCCGGCCTCCCTTTGGGGATGGGTTCAATAAACTTGGGTGTACAGACTCGGCGGGTTATTGACATGCTAACGACTATGGTTTATATGCGTCATTGTTAACCATTTCCGCGCCAACTTTGTAATGTTTGAATCTCTCGCTGAAAAGCAGGCTATAATATTTTATGCCTGACTAATTAAGTTGGTCGCAGCCGCCATATTTATTGCTTGCTGTAGCCACATCCGGTTGCTGTACTCGTACTCTAAACCGAATTTGGGTTAATGCTCGCGCCCACGATTTGGCTCGAAGAAGGGGGGATATAACTGATTAGCCACAAACTGGGTCAACTTTTGCGCTTGAAGAGTCATTAAAGCCTTGATTGAGTGGCATTGTTGCTATTACAATTCAACTGGCCCATATTGGTTGTAACTATCAATAGACCTAAATCAATTATATGTCTATGATTGATACGCAAAGTGTTACAAGGCTAGCGTGGAAAATTCCCAAGGAAGATGGGGAAAAAGGTTAAAGCAATATTTTTGTCTTGAAATTTGTGTCGCCAAGAGGTGTTTTATGCTAATATGATTGCAACAAAAATGCAAATTAAATGCTACAAATAACAATTATGAGGGGCTGCAACAATATGCAAAGCAATGTAACCAGGTGGCATATGGACGGAAGAGTCAATCTGGGCGAGAATGGAAAATACGTACCACGAATTTAGCTTAAAAATCATTAATTTCTTAATACCAGAGCTCTGGTACGTACAGAAACTTTCTAATCAGGGCTTCATCCCGAAACGAATTTCGTACCGGTTCCGCTACGTCCCGAAATACATTTTTCGGTTAAAGGTTCTATTTCGGGTTTTAATTAGTTTCGGTTTAGAAAAAGGTACTTGGAGTTTTTTATTAATATTGGATAAATTCAGTTCTGAGATAAATATGTAAATTAAAAGTAAAATTGGCTATAATCTCCCTCCAACGACTAGGCAGCTCTATAAATATAAATCATTTTATTCTTGTGTAAAAAATTGAATCAAAGTTCAACACCAAATTAATGGTTTAACATTTTAAGTAAAATGATATAGACTATTTTTATATTTTGTATATTTTTACGTAAGTTCACATGTAAGAACTTCTGATTAGAATCTATACTATACTATTATTAGTTTTCGAGTTATACTAATATAGCATTTTTGTGATTTGCTCACAGTACATTCAATAAGGTTGAGTCCTTACGACTTCTAAGCGGATTCATTATAATTTTTACGCCAGAGATTGGCGTTTCACGCAAACCGTAGCTGGAACAAAAAGCCAACTTTTAACATCTATAACAATTCTGGAAACTTTGTGGAGAATTCCAGGTACAAGTTAAGAATGTTTAACTGGTTTCGAGCACGTTTAAGTGCGCGAAAATTCTTAATGGAATCTAGTAGCTTATTTGTTGACACTATTAACACACCATTTTATAACAAGTTTCTATTCCAGCAATGTCATAGGACAACAAAAAAACTTCCTTATAAAGGAAATTCGGAATATAATTAATATACGTAATACAAAATTGCAGTGTTCAGATTCGTTGTACGAAAGTTCGTAAGAAGTTCGACTGTACAAGCATTGTTTTCAAGAAGGAATTTCTTTCGCTTTTCTATTTCCTGACCAAACAATTTCACCAAAGGGGACCAATTTTTGAGATATTTCCAACTTTTAGTGTATTCAAATGGAATAAAAATCACCCAAATCTAGATTTTTGGGTTAAGTCCCACACTTTCTGGTGCGGAAAACAGTCGTTATCTGTAGCCGCAAAATTGGAGCACGTACCAACGTTTCGGTTTCTTTCCGGTGCTGTCGGTTTCAATAATAATAGTAAACGGTTTGGGTTCTCAAAAAATTTTGTTAGTTGGATTTTTGTTTGGTATAGTGTTACGTACCGGTACAAACCCGCAAAATATAAAGACAGATCGTTCAATGGATTTGCGTTCATTCGATTTCTTAGCAAAGTCATAATAATTACACCCTGAAGAATAAACATTCTATACTTACTTACTAGGGTTGTCGAATATTTCAAAAATATCTATATCGATATCTTCTTCTTCTTAATTGGCCCGATGCATGCATCACAACCGTTCGACGGTCTCGGCCGCTGCCAACAATGTCCGCCAGTCGCTTCTGCTCCGTGCGAGCTGGGACCAATTGGTCAAACCAAGCTTGGCAAGGTCTGCCCTAACCTGGTCATCCCATCTTAGTCGGGGTCTCCCCCGCCTGCCTCTTCCTCCGTAGTCAGCCGCCTTCGAATAATAAGCTTTCCTTACTGGAGCTTCTTCGTCCATCCTGGTGACATGTCCTAACCAGCGCAGCCGCTGTTGCTTTATGCGCTTGACCAGACAGGTGTCCCCATAGAGCTCATACAGTTCGTCATTATTTCGAATGCGGAAAACATCGCCAACTTTTAAAGGTCCATAAATCCTCCGAAGAATCTTTCGTTCAAACACGCCAATCGCCGCTTCATCCGCTGCTGTCATTGTCCATGCTTCTGCGCCGTATTGCAGGACTGGGATGATTAGCGACTTGTATAGGGCTAATTTTGTTCTTCGCTTGAGGTCTCTGCTCTTGAGCTCTCTACTTAGCCCGTAGAAGCATCGGTTTGCAAGAGTGATCCTTCGTCGGATTTCCAGACTGATGTTGTTGTCGCTGGTTATCGTCGTTCCGAGGTAAACAAAATCCTCAACAACTTTAAAGTTGTATTCTCCCATTGTAACAAATTGTCCAAGACGCAAGGACTTTTTGTCCGCGGATACAAGGTATTTCGTCTTGTCCTCATTTACCGCCAAACCCATCAGTTCTGACTGCCTTCAATCTCTGAAAACGCCCTGCTTACCGCCCGTTCGTTTTTGCCGATGATGTCGATATCATCGGCATATGCGAGTAGCATTAGATCTTTATAAATAAAGGCGCCCGTTCTGTTGGCATGTGGGCACCGGCGCAGTATATATTCCATCAGTAGATTGAAGAAGTCGCACGATAAGGTATCGCCCTGCCTAAAACCTCTCTTGGTATCAAATGGTTCGGAAAGGTTCTTTCCTATTTTGACGGAGCTTTGTGTACTTCTCAACGTCATCATGCAAAGACGGACGTACTTTGCTGGTATACCAAGGGTAGACAGGGCTTCAAAAACCTTGACCTTATCGGCGTGTCGAAGGCTGATTTATAATCAACAAATAGATGGTGTGTGTTGATGCCTCTCTCATAGGTCTTCTCCAGGATTTGTCGTAACGTGAATATCTGGTCTGTGGTGGATTTACCAGGTCTAAAGCCACACTGATAAGGTCCAATCAGTGTGTTTATAAGCGGCTTAAGACGTTCACAAATAATGCGCGACAGAACCTTATATGCAATGGGAAGGAGACTGATCCCGCGGTAGTTGGCGCAAACTGCAGGGTCTCCTTTTTTAAAGATTGGGCATAGAACACTTAAATTCCAATCGTCGGGCATGCTTTCGTCAACCCATATACGGCAAAGAAGTTGGTGCATGCACCTTACCAATTCTTCCTCCAGCCTTGAACAATTCAGCAGGCAGCTCATCAGCGCCTGGTGATTTATTGTTCTTTAGCCTTTGTATGGCTAAGCAGACTTCCTGTTGGGTCGGCGGGTCTATCTCTATGTTGTCGATTGGTGGCATCGCTACTTCTCTAGAGGCGGCATCATGTTCGTCATCGCCTCCCAGTAGGTTGGAGAAGTAGCTTCCCATTTGTTAAGCGCCACTTGAGGATCGGTGACCAGATTCCCGTGTTCGTCTTTGCATTGTGCGACTCTCACTCATGCCGAATAACATCTCGACTTCCTCGCGCATGCGCCTTTCCCGTCGTTTTTCCTTCTTAAAGAGGCGCTCACTCTTCTTTTTCTCCTGATATCGCTCCGGTAACAGCCCGCGTTGCTCCCGACTGCAGAGTTCTCCTGTAGAAGCTGCGTCTTTTCTGCAGTAGCAGTCGGCACTCCTCATCGTACCAAGTCCGACTTCGAGGGGACTCGAGCAATCTTAGTATCTCTCCTTGGCAGCCATACTCGCGGAGTGTGGCAGAAACAAATTCATTTTGGGCAGAATATCGATATTTCGATATATCGATAATATTTTCGGAAAACCCATTACTTACCCTTCTCAAAGGCATACATAAAATCGGGGAAACTTTGTGTAGTTTTCTGTTCACCTTATAAGTAAATTTTTTTTGTAAACGTTTTGATGCTCTGGGAAATTGATATTGATTGATGCCATTACACTGTTTTGGGGGGGGGGTACATCGTTTTTGTAAGCCTGATCCTTGAGACGGACCCTTAAAGATAGAACTGTGCAAAAGCAATTTCTTATTGCTCGCTCTAGTAGTTTAAAAAACTGGAGTCCTAGGTACCATTATATGACCTCGTAGATCAATTTTTCTCATTTGGACCTTAATATTACACATTTTTTTTATAAAAAGTGCCTTTCGATTGCCTTTAATTTTGCTATCTAAAATCTTTCTGAGGCAACAAAGGGACAAAGGGATAAAAAAGAATGCATAATAAACCATGACAAACTATGTGATTGCAATTAACTGTAAGTTTTTGCTACGCATTATAACAAAACAACATAAATATAATGATGGAATTCGCGTATCGAATCCCATTTTTGGGAAATAAAAAAAAAAAAAAATCTTCGATCAAATAAATTCCTAATATGTAACAAAACTATTCAAAAGCATTTTAAAATTAGTCGGACTATATAGTTTAGGCAGATTTTGCTAAGTTTCGCTTTTATACTGATGGCCAAAAAAATCACTTCCATTTTTTGTCTCGTGCGAATCGCTTTTAAATTGAACCAGATCCAGGTGTGCTGTCTACTTTTCCGCTAAATAAAGTGCTTCGAAAGTGCTCTAAGTTAAAGTAACAGAAGATAAAAAATATTTAAGTTTGACTTTTAGTCCACTCTATATTTTTTGATAGTTTTTGCGCCTTCTTCGAATTCTTTTTGTGACTCACTTTACCAATCGATTGCGAGTCTTTTTCGATACAACAGCACCGGTTGTTCGTGCTTCGTCAATATCATTTTACTCCCTATTCACATATCGTACTCAAGCTCGAATGCGATAGTTTTACGATACTCTCGCTTGACGTTCGCTTCTTGGTGCAGTGGGTGCTCAAGAGCAGCGTGCACTTTGCTGAGCGGGAGTCGAATAGCGTCAGAGCGGGCGGCTTATGAGCGAGCAATTCCGAACCCTGGTGTATGGTACAAACTATACAAAGAAATTTAAAATTTATCCTTCTCCCGACAATGGATCAATTGATGATACTCATTAAGGTAATGGTCAAAAATATCTAAACAAAAAAAAAACGAAAAAGAGAAACTCCTCTTACCTCCTTTTTTTACCCTTTTGTCAAGGGGAGGACGGTCCACACACACACAACAGTCGTTTCATCTGTTTGTTTTACAAATCTTTTTCAGATTTGTATATAAATTCTTATTCAGAATTGTATAAATCTTATTCAGATTATTATACCTTTTCTCAAGGTTTTTCGGAGATTACCCACCCTTTTTCCAAGAGTGACGGTCGGAGGGTATTTTCGCCACCAGCCTTTTGTCAAGGGGGGTGAAATCCCCCTTTTGTCAAGGGGGGGTGTGGTGATCCCCCCTTTTGTCAAGGGGGGGTGGTGATCCCCCCTTTTGTCAAGGGGGGTACTTGTTAAGTGCCCGGTGTGTGTGTGTTTTCTCTCGATACGGATTTAGCAACTGGGCACCCGACCGCCGATAAAGGTGTTTAACTTAGTGCTATTTATATGCACAATTCACTGAATTCAGAGTTGAGAATTACAAAGCATAAGGAGCGCCAAGCGGATGAGTCACAAATTAAAATGTAATCGCAAAATTGTCTTAACTGAGTATTAATATTCAACTTTATATACATAAGTGAGTCTTGGCGTTGGCTTAGGGGATATGCATGTGGCCTTGCAGATTTACGATGAAGGTTCTAGTCCCAGCAGAGGGGACATTAATTTTTTTTTTTTTTGTAACACCTTTTATCGCATTGATAAGCTTTTACTAAAGATTAAGGGCGGTTTTCACCGCTCTCGAAATGAAAAACATCATATAAAAAAAAATCCTGCGTAATTAGTTCGTGTGGACGATTCATATTCGGTTTCCACTCATCACGAAGAAGTGCTTACGTTTTACACTACGTTATGTTAAAAAAATAACGAAGCATTAAGTGCTGTTAACGTATAAAGACAAGGTTTCTTTGAAATGTTTACCTATAGAAAAAAGGGAGTTATTGTGTTAATAGCAGCCGCTCAGCAGACTCTGGTAAGAATCGGCAGAATATCCACTTTTTCACAAGAAATTTTTCGCGAACCGTGGAAACTGCCCTTTAATGGATATTATAGATGACGCGTGTGAAATTAAAAGCTCTTTTTTGTGGGAGCTGACATTAGATCCCAATTATTGCTTCTAGCTTCATTCATGAGGATCAATATATTTCAATTTAGCTGCTAGTTGATTATAGCCGTTGGCTCAGTGGGTAGGCGCGCTGCCTTTCATTTTTTATGTGTGGGTTCAAACCCCGGTTGAGACTAGACCTACTTTTTTGCATAGCTAAAATTTTTGTTAGATTAAAATTTTTTACGAAATCGGAATGGCAACATCAGATGTTGCAAAGACGATGACAATAGATGAAGGCAGAATTAAATTTGAAACAAAAACTTTCTTTTCAGTCAAACGATAAAAAATCTCGTCTGCACCTGGATTTGAACACACAACCCTACTTCCATGACCTAAGAGTCTATCCCTCAACGCCATGAAAAATAAAAAAGCTAGTATGAGGCACGTCATCTACTATGTGACTTACAAAATTTTGTGATTCTGCATATGAGGACTCCGCCTAATATTGTTGGATCAGCATCCACAGTCCATAGATTACAAGTACACCAAGAAAATTAGCTCCAATTTTGGTAAATTTGAGTTCTAGATGGACTCGCTAGAGAAACAAAAATTTAAGTGATACCTAAAAAACCATTTAGTATTAAAACTGAGCTTTGAGGCTTTAGCTACTGATAAGATGTACCGACATCGACTGTAGAAGTCTGAAAGGGTCAGAACTTGCAAAATTGTTTAAATTACACAAAGCAGCAACTATATTAAGGGGTATGTGGTGATTCTAGAAACTTTCCTTGTGAAGGCACTTTGGAACCGTTAAGGTTACGATTTCTTCGGTCTGATTCTCTGGTTAATACCCAGCCAGTTGAATTGTTAGAACCAAAAAAACATTTTAGCGAAACGTCGTAGCCGGACCGGGGTCGATGGTAAATTTACATCAGCGTAGGGAATGGGATTATTAAAAATAAAGGAAAGGAAGGTTTTGGTACCATATAGGAGTTATCCTGTTCTAGTGATCTCAGTCTTTCCTTAAAGAAGACGATATATTCCATTTTTACAGATTCCAAATTCTGATTGATTTTGATCAAAAAATTGTTTTCCAGCTCTTCAACGCCCCCCACCAGCCTGTCGCACATGGCCCGTATGATGGACTCGTTAATTATGGACTCGCTATCACCATTTGCCTTCACCAAAATCACCACCACCAGCCGGCCCTCACGTAACTCCAATACCGTGAAGAAGACAGCCACGGCGGAGAGTGGTCATCCAGTTGCCGCCGAACGACATCGACCCATTAACAATTTGGGAGCCAATGCGCCCAATGGACTGGGCATTGGTGGGGCGGTTCCCTCGCGCAGCAAGCAACAACGTCTGCCCACACAAGGTTTGTGCTCCAGGTGTTGATAAAATCCTTACCTCACCAATAAAACGCAGTTTCCGCCACAGAAGTTGCACCCCAGCCTCGAGCCAGCCAGGCGGCCATGTTTCCCTCACAGCAGGACAATCGTTGGATCTCATCGCTGCGTCGTCGTGATCCCGAGCTTCAGCCCACACTGCCCTCGATTAACAGCAATGCGAACAGCAATAGCTTAAGCCAGAGCCAGAGCCATGGCAGTGCCGGCAATGTGGGCGTGGCGGGAGCAGGTGTGACTGCTACTCCCAGTGTGGGTGGCTTCCGTTTTGGTCGACCAGGGCGAGCTTCAGCCATGACAGCCGCAGTGCGTAAGAGTCGCTCCGTGGAACGTTTGCGGGCACGCAAACTAAGTACCAACACCCAGTTGACGCTCAAGCACAAGCCGCTCAAGAAGAACTCGCTGGATGAGAACTCCAATTCGGATGATCAGGATGCCACCACATCGCTGGAGGATAATTCGAATGCACACTCCATCTCGACCACACACAACACACCGAAATGTTCGCCAAAGACGAAGGTCAAGCACTTTTCACCCCTGGGCTATGAGGGTCATTTGGTGGACACATTGGAGAAGGACATACTGCAGCGGCATCCGTGCATTAAATGGACCGATGTGGCTGGTCTGAATGAGGCCAAAACCATATTGCAGGTAAATGATTTATCCTAGGCAGAGGCCCCTTAACCATTTCATATCCTTCCTGCAGGAGGCGGTCGTTCTTCCCGTCATTATGCCAGAGTTCTTCAAAGGCATACGGCGACCTTGGCGGGGCGTTCTAATGGTTGGTCCCCCCGGCACTGGCAAAACCATGCTGGCCAAGGCGGTGGCCACGGAATGTGGCACTACCTTCTTCAATGTGTCCTCCTCCACGCTAACCTCCAAGTATCGTGGGGAGAGCGAGAAACTGGTGCGGTTATTGTTTGAGATGGCCCGCTTTTATGCGCCCAGCACCATCTTTATTGATGAAATTGATGCACTCTGTGCCTCGCGTGGCAGTGACTCGGAACACGAGGCCAGTCGGCGATTTAAGGCGGAGCTGCTCATCCAAATGGATGGACTAAATGCCAGCATGCCGGAGGAGAAAGTCATTATGGTGTTGGCCGCCACCAATCATCCGTGGGATATAGATGAGGCGTTTCGGCGACGTTTCGAGAAGCGGATCTACATACCGCTGCCGAATGGTAAGTAGATGGAAGGGGTAATATTATTTTCACAGACAATATGTCACCAGCAACCTCTACTCTTTCAAAACTGTTTTTAGTTTCTTATCAAAGTCGAGTCCTTCTCATGCCAAAATTTTCGACAAAGGTTTTTGGGCGCGCCGCTACTACTGTACATACAATCGACACACCGACTGTCTAATCGTCGCGCACTGCTTCGAAACAATGCGCCGAGTCATAACTTCGTGTCTTATTGTTTTGACCAAAAATACTGCCAAAATGTTAATGTGTTTTTTGCCGACCCCTGTCTATATGAACATTGCTGTCTTTTTTTTAAGATATATTAATTATGTTGTTTACTGACATGACGTCCTTATTGCTTTTCGTTCTACTACTGGTCTGTCGGGAGTCCTTTTGAAAAATTTTATCACCGGAAAACTAGAGCAAAAAACAGAGAGTCATATTTAAAGACTTTGAGACTTCCTTAACATTTCAGTATATTCAGTGAACGGAAAGAAATAAAAAGATTCTTGGAACCAGTAGAATATATTTGTGAATTGTGAATTTCCGGGTCCAGCGATATTATATGAAGACTGCGCATTTCAGAGCAGCATCAGCACTCTTCAATTATAATTCAATTTAAATTGACTTTCCCGTTTTTCCCCTATCGATGTGTTTAGTATGGGCCATAAGATTTCACTTAATTGGATGAGGTTATTCGCTATTTGTTTTTATTATGTTTTTGTACAAAAAAAAGCACACAACACACATACACGCACACTAGAGTGTCCCAAAACATAAGCAAACAAATACGCATACTCCTATTTTTATTCTGTTTGACCTCATTGACTCATAAAATAAATATTATTGAGATTGGACAATGATAACCCGTGCCGACTTGATGCCAAACTTTTACATGAAAATTTGTACAGACTTACTACACAGTACAACGGCACAAGGCACTTAAACTCCGGCACAAGACACTTAAATTTTGATGAAAGGGTCCTCTTTAAGCATCACCTCATACCCAGTTTTTTAAATGAAGCCTCGGTTCGCGTTTTATGGGTACTTTTGTACTTGCAACACACAACGACAACCATTTTAAATTAGTTTTTAATGGTTTTAGATAAAATTCTCAAAAATTCAGAAAATGTGGACTGGTGATTGGGAACGCAAATTGAAAAATTCACTTCAATCGTGCAATCGGTTAAGGTATCTTCAAAAGGGATTAAACCTTCGTTCTTGAATATGTTGAAAAGCGCACGGTAGATTTTTATTAAAATCGGGTCTCAGGTCCTCGGGTCCCTAAGAGATGGTATGTCACAGCCAAAAAACCGCAATATGGAGTACCATGTTTAGACTCACGTACAAATCTATTCATATAGATAAAAAATGGACAGTCCTGCGTTTTCAGTTGTGCCAACGAAGCCTTGGTTCGCGGTTTATAATTATGTTTGCACCAGGAATTGCCTTAGAACAACATAGACCGTATTCAAAGCTTCTGAAAAATTATGAAATTAATCTTCTGAGTAAAATCGGTTGAGTCGGCACGGGTTACCATGGTCCTACCTTCTTAAAATTTTATTTATAACTGTTCTGACTTAAAAGTAAAAAAATTAGAGGGTATGCGTAAAAAACGACTTTGATTTTGGGACATACTATCACTCCGAGAGTCGTTAACTCTCTCTCTCGCTCTAAGCAAAACCCATTTCGTGGACAAATTTTCCAAATTTTCTTTCTTAGTGCGCGCCTGCAACAAAGGTCTATGCCAAATATGGGTTGATAATGTGTCAGTCAGTCAATATGTCATTCAGTCGGGCGTACAAATTTATAAGTCTAAAAGATAGTATCCAGAAAGAGGTTTTCTTCTCCAGACAGCTGCTATGTGTCAGATAAGATACTCTGGATTTGTAAGTTTATTGACATTTATGTAAAGATTAAAAATCGGCCCTTTATATATTAATGCTGGTTTCCCCAACAGTTTTTCGTTCTCGAATTTAAAAAAAAGAGGAATTAAGAATTTTAAAAATTACTTCCTCGTAAAGCCGGTATTTATAATGAATTTACGGGAGTATATTATTTGTCGGTCATCCATGGCCTTGGGTCATCTATATATCGTTTTGGTTCGAACCTCTGCTCGCTTGAACATAAAAGAATAGTTTCGATTTAGAAATTCTAGTGGTATTCCTAAAAGTGATTTGCTTTTAATTTGCTTTTGCGAAGCAGCAGTGTGCCCAGAATTATAAAGAGTGTGGTGGTGAAGGAGAGGAAAGAAGGAGATAGTGTTGTGCTGCTGTGCTCTGATTTCTACACATTTTAATACCCACTTAAATTATTTTTTGTACCTTACCTTACTGGGATTTGAACTCGGGACCTTGCACAGTGGCCGAAATGGCCAAATTTTTGGCATTAATTAGACCGATCCAGTTAGAAGGCTGTAACTTGGAACATATAATAGTAGTGGCATAAATTAGAAACGAACAAGATTTTGGACTGGTCCGACCACGCCCACTAGTACCGCCAATACAATACATATCTCAGAGATGGTAAGATATAGAGGTTTGACATGTAAAGGACATTAACTTCTTATACTTACAGGCCAATTAAATTTATTTTTTTTAATTTTTGCCACGCCCACTCCCGCCCCGCAATTGGGAAAAAACGTCATATCTCCCACAATTTTAAAGATATATGGTTCGAGACATATTTAGTAATCAACATTACTTACCGATCTGCCAAAGGAATGGTAAAGATCGGATAACCGATTTTGAAGTTATAAGCAAAAGAAATTTCGGTGTCGCAGCGCTGCAAGTCCGTTGCGTTCTGGTGTTACTGCAGAAGCAAAATAAACACGGAGCATTCTCCTTCGTAGGTACAGAGCATATTACAGTCAGGCTTGACCAATTTCATTAACATTTTTTTTTACAAAATTAGCCAAAAATAATAAAAAATCACTGTTCCCGTCTGCAACAATATCATAAATATTTCGAAAACGAGCAAAAACAAGCAAAATGCATTAATTACACCATATCGTATACATGTTAATGGACACAATTGCATCTTTAGTTGCGAGAAGCAACTAGGGGCTGGCCACTTTTATTACACGGAACAACTGACATGTAGGCTAGATTCGCGTAAAAAATACCACAGCAACCACACATAATAACAAAGACACAGCACAAAATTACACAAAATTTCTTTATTTCCCGTGATTTACATGCATTTTGGCATTTTAAAACATTAATTGCTTTATATATTTATAGCTGTTTTTATTATTGAAAGAACAGGTCGTGCCATGGCACCAGTGCAATAAAATTTTTTTAGAAAAAAAACTTACTTTCAGGGCCATGCCAAAATACCAGAGATGGACAAAAAAAAATGTTCTACTTGCAATTAGAGTTCATGGATCTATATTCTCTCAGAGCAATTGAGCTTTTTTCCAATATTGCAACATTTATTTTTTGACTTTATGACAACATTTTGGCGATTACGGCCAGTGTGCCTTGGAATGAATGAATACTCACGGACGACGACAATGAAAGAGGGCGCTTAAATCATAGTTAAAGCACTGCAGGCAAAAGCACTCAGCACCATAATGTTATGCCACACCATCAGCAACAAGCAACGTGGGGCAGTTCTAGTCGGGCAGTTTTTTTAGGATTTTTTTAAATTGTTTTATTTTAATTTCAATACATAAATTATATCCTTAACCATTTTTTTTTTGATAATAATATAACATTCATATTCATCAATTCAGAGACGTGTTAACTCGAGTGTACCGCAAGATGGTCACCTTGGAACTTTACTATTTGGTTTGTTTATCAATGATGTTCATTAGGTGGTTAAGTCAGCTCAAGTCTTAGTGTTTGCGTATGATGTTGAACTATATATCTCAATCATGAGAAAGCACTGCCAGAACATTCATTATGATCTAAGAACATTTTTTGATCATAATCTTTGTTTTAATCAGGCTTGCAAACCGGTTCGGCGTTTTTCCATTTAATAACAAAAATTCTGACCTTTTGATTTTTGTGTATAAAAAAAACAATTTAAATTTGCTTGTAATTCTCAACTTCTAATTCCATACTCGTGCGATATAAATAGCGCAATTGAAATTCGCGGAGAAAAATCCAAAGTGTTAGCTGTTTCAAATCAAAGGGATGAACAGTTAATTTTGCTTTAATTTTATCTTTATACGTTGAAATTTTTTAAAATCAACAAGAAAAATCATTAAATCTACAACTGTTTAAACAAAAACGAGAAATATTAAGTTAACATTTCCATTTCAAAAACACACTTAAAAAAGTGTGCCATGAATTTAATTTTAGTTATTTAGAAAATTTACCTAATATACACTGAACATATGTGCGAAAGAAAATTTAAGAAAAAAACTATTTTAAAAAGTTTTCAAGAATATGAGAAATTTTCTGATAATTAGGGCGAATTTTTTAGGTAAATTTCTTAAAATTATTTCAAAATTTAACATTAATTTTAAAGTAAAACATGCCTTTTTTTTGATTTATGTTACCAAGAGACCAGTAGGTAACCTGGGATTATTTGGGCGCCCACTTTGAATTAAGCGGCAAACACCAATGCAGAATGTGTTCTTGTGATCTTGTAGTTACTTACTTGTTTTCTTTTATGAATGTTATGTTTGTTTCGTATGAGTTGACATCCTTTTTTTTAACGAAATTATATATCGCTCACTTACTTCAATACTGGCATAACTCAAAAAATACGATTTTTGTCTTGATGATGCGGAAATATACGGTGTATTGTGCTCTATTTTTTGTAAAAATTTTCAAATTGATATCTCTTATACTTTTCCGTGAGATCAAAATATGTCGAAATATAATTTTACAGGTTCATTTTTATATTATTGCAAGAGCGTCATATTTCAGTAGTCCTGTAGTTGATATTGCACAAACATAAATCGGCTTTCAGTTAAAACATCATATTTTGAAGTTTAATTAATGAGCATTTTAAATTTTTAATATAATATATAATTTGTATTATTTATTTTATTATTTTTAATATAATATAATACTAGGTTAACTCGAAACTAAAAGAATAATTTTTTTCTGAATAAACCCATTAAGAACTTTAAACGCGTTTTTCTCAAAATGGATTATTTTGAGTTATGCCAGTATTGAAGTAAGTAAACGTCGTATTTGAGTAGTGAAGGGAAATGTTGGCATGATAAGCTGAATTTCGCGCAGTTGAAAATAACATGTGAGGCGTTATTGATAGTATTCTACTAGTAACTATTGCTAGGTTATCGATAAATAAGTGCATTTTAGCGAGGGTAGCTTTGTCGAATGCGTTACCGGTTAGCAGTCTTTTAAAGATTTTAAAACTTTTTGGATATAGCTTGGATTTAAGGAACCAAGGCTTAACTTTGGTATTCGGGAAGAGCTCGGCATATCCCCTGGGTCTATCTGCTACGAAGTTGGCGTAGTCCCTTTCCCAGTCTTCCTTTATTCTTCTGTAGATTTCGTCTGTTGCGTCCTTAATGCTCCATTTGACCGCCGTAAATGACCCAGTTGATGGTGCATTCTTTGCAGCGTGATCCACAGCTGTGTTTTGGGGTATGTTCACGTGGCCTGGGATATAGTGGACTTCTACTGATACTAACTGCGATTGGGTGTTAACTTTTCTTTTTATGCTTTGAGCGATATAATTGTTCTGCACAGGTTTTCCTAAAATCAGGGCCCCATTTCTACTATCTGTGAGTATGGCTATACGAGGCATGCCACACGAGAAGGCATGGGAGAGGGCTTTGTCTATTGGAAAAAGCTCAGCAAAGAGAGAAAAGAGGATCTTGTTGGTGTAAAAACTGGCCGAAACTCCTGACCCGTCATGGAGAAAGGCCGCGCCGTCAGTAAAAAAAATTTGAAAGCCTCTATTAGTCAGCTGGTTTATTATTTCCCTGAAAAGAGTCATAGTAGTTTCAAAATCTACCGCGCGTTTATTTCTAGCTGCTCATTTGAAGAAATTAAGGTCTGTACTTAACTTCTTACAACAGATTGGAGACTGGGATACTATTTCTATGTGTTCTAGGATGTCAGAAAGTTTTCTATACGCTTTGGAATAGCTAGTATTGAGCCCTGGGTAAGAAGTTATGGTTTCACAGGCGGGCATATCGAAGCCGAATACTTTTACTAGTTCTTTGGCAGTGACAAATCTTAATTTGTACTCGGGTGGAAGTTCTGCTGCTAAATTATAAATGATTGGAACTATGGTACACTTGATTAGTGCCAGCGTCTTTCTTATGTGTAAGTTGGAGTGCGTCCTTAACGTATTCATAGTCGCTTTGGACATATGTATTACTAACAGACGAGCAGGCATACTCAAGCTTGCAACACTAGGCCCTGACTAGGGTTGACCCCAAAGCGGCATCCGCTAAGAAGCTTCAAAAAGGCGCACGTTTTATTTGCTTCCGAGATAGCGTTTTCAATATAAGCACAAGCTGAATTGTTCGCAGCAACCGTTCTTCCTAAATTTTTAATTTGGTCCTCGTCTTTAATCACAACACCCTTGTGCAGGATGTTCAACGGTTTTCTTTGTACGCTAAAATGAACCGCGCATGATTTGTTTGGGTTAAAGGAAAGATTGATTTTACTGCACTCCTCATCGAACTGCGCTATCTTGTCTAGCAAGAAATATCTAGCAGTGTTGAGATCATTTAAAACATGCCTTTACTTTAACTATTATTGTGCTCGAATAATATTTTCAAAACATTAAGAGTCTAAACTTCCATAAACAGATGAAATGTTTAAAGTTTTTCCAGCCTCGGTTCGAACCTAAACTTACCCTTAACCCGCTTCGTGAACACTAAACCAAAAAGTTTCACGGGTCTGAATGTGACTTCAACAGGACGGTGCCACATGTCACAGAGCACTCGAAACAATGGCCCAATTTAAAGGCGAGTTCGGTGAACAATTTATTTCACGTTTGGGGCCGGTCGCCTAGATCGTGAGATATATATAACGCATTTACACTATTTTTTGTGGGGCTATGTCCATAGCGACAAGCCCGCAATAGTTGACGTTGACGCACTGGAAGCCAATATCAGCTTGAAGAATTTATTCGTAGCATACCCGTCATGATTCCTTCGGAGACCAATGTGATAACTAAAATGACCAATAAACTAAGATACAGAAATATTTTAAAAACATGTTACGTATTACAATTTGTTGAATTCTGTGTATAATTTACTTAAGCTAAAATTATACATCAAGTAAAACATAAAAAAATCGGTGTTCGTTTGATTCCGCTTCAATTTATATATTTGGGTTTTGTTGTGGGTATGCTGTTTTTTTCCCTAAATGTCTGTGCGTTTATAATTGTCTTCAATTCATGTGGCAGTTGATTCTAAAGACGAATAGCAGCCGGAAAGAATTGACGATCAGATGTTGATAGATTTTTTTTAAGGCTTATTAAATTTTTCGTTCTTTGAGACGCGGCAATTTTTAACATTGTAAAGAGATAAAAGGGTTCCTCGGTGTTTATAATTTTGTGCAGATAGATTAGGACTCTCAAGCAAATCCATGAATTTAGGTTGAATGCTGAAATGTGATCTCGTCGTGATTTATTAAATATGTACCTAAATCCTACATTTAACCTTTGCCTGCAACTCGAGCTGCAGTTACCAAACACCTTTAATCCATAAAATAGTTTTGGTAGAAGACAAGCTTTTGCTATTATTTTTCTTGTTTGTGTGGGGGTATGTACTGCTTTGTTAAATTCAGCTGCCTGATGAGTCCGTATGTTTTGCCATGTGCTTGGTTTATATGTCAAATTATTTGCTCTGTCCACGTATTCAATATCAACTTTATTTATTTCAAGCTTCTGTAAGGCGTCAGTGTTGTAAATTTTCTTATGAATAACCAAGCATTTTGACTTCTTAGTTAATTTTTATGTGCCCAATCACTTATTACACGTAGCTCACTGTTACAAATATTAATACACTCTGACACTTTACTTAGCGGACGACTAACATACATTTGTACATCATCTGCATACATCTGGACGTCACAGTTAGACAACAAAGTGAGAAGGTCATTTATATACCAACAAAACAGTAATGGTCCTAGAACAGACCCTTGTGGGACACCTGTTCTAGTTTTAAGAAAAGTAGAAGAGTCTGTTTGGGTAAATACGGCTTGACTTCTTTCTTTTAGGGTACGAGGTCATCATTGTCTGCGCTGTTGTTGAAAAATTATATAGTATACTTAACTTTTTAAGAAGTAAATCGTGGCTAACCGTGTCAAATGCTTTACTAAGGCCTGAAAGGGTTAAAAACGTTATATTATCACTGTCCAGTTTTCTACGTATATCCTCGGTAATTTTTGTTGCCAATGTGGTGCAACTTCTTTTTTTCTTGAACCCGGACTGTCTGCCAATAAACAGTTCATTTTTTTCCATGAATTTACTTATTTGACAGGCCATAATTTGTTCAAGAACCTTGGAATAAAATGGAAGGATAGAGATAGGTCTAAATTCATTATTGCCTTTTGAAATTGGTAAGACTTTGGCCGTTTTCCAGATCAACGGGAAACAAGAGATTGTTAAAGCAGTATTGAAAATGTGGGTTATGTGTTCTAAGATTTCTGGTAACAGTATTTTTAGAAATTTTGGATCTTGGTCATCTAGTCCAGTGGCATTTGATTTAATTTTTAATACTGACTCAGGTACATCACATTTGCAAAACTAAAACTATTATCACATTTGTTATTTATAAGAGAGTTCAGGTACGAAGTGTCATGATTGTACTTGAGATTGAACAAATTCTGTATCTACTTTCTGTGCTGTAAGTCTACGGCGCCGGCGAGTCGCTTGAGTAGGGACATATCGTCAAATGTTCTCCTTACTTGGGGTCGGTGCAGTACTAATATGAATTTTTGTTGTTAAGCACATAATCAAATACACAAACTCTATAATAATCCATTCTACATCATCTTGTTTCCGTAGAGGACACCCGATCTGCGCTGCTGAAGCTTTGCCTTAAGGATGTTTGCCTGTCGCCCAATCTCAACACGGGCATGATTGGTGATGAACTATTGGGTTATTCCGGTTCGGACATAAGCAATGTGTGTCGTGATGCCTCTATGATGGCCATGCGACGTCTCATCTCTGGTAGGACTCCCGATCAAATTAAGCAAATACGTCGAGAGGATGTGGATTTGCCCATAACGCTGCAGGACTTTCAGGATGCACGGCAACGTACCAAGAAATCCGTTTCGGCCGACGATGTGACTCGTTTCGAGAAGTGGATGGAAGAGTATGGCTCCTGCTAGTTGTATGGGTTGTGTGCTGGCACAGCACTAGAGAATTAAGCTACTTCCAAAATCCTAGTTTTTGTTTCTCCTATTTTGTACCATATTCAGAGCTTCGTGAATTGCACCCACAAAGGCTTAATGGCTCAAGTATCCCCGCTCATTTTTTTATTACATATTTATTCGACAGGACAGAATCCTATTGGTAGGCTTATAGCAACAAATCATGTATTTTGTATAATCAACATATTTAGAAAACGGAAAAAACGAAATAAATTAATCAACACCCCTCCGTGTTTGCTTTTTTAGGCTTTCAGCTTGGCAATGGTGTTTTGGTAGTCCTGCTCGACCAGCGTATACTCCTCCTGTAGCTGTTCCATGCGCTGCTGTATGGTGGGCAAGCGAGCCCGCAACATTTCCGTGTCCATTTTGTAGCGTTCCATTTTTTTCAGATCCTTGAGCTGCTTGTAGTAGACGGCATTGAGACGTTTCTTGACCACCAGACGGTAGGCTGTATATTCCTGATCATTGTTGATGTTGGTATAGTACAAACGCAGCAGCTCGTAGACTTTGCGCACCTGGCGTGGATTTAGCTTCAGAGTTTCGCGTGCCTCCCTCACCATTTCCTTGTTAAAGCCCTTAAAGAGCTCTGACCGTGCAAAAGATTTCAGCTCCTTGCAGTAACGTGCGTCTATAAAGTTGCGCAAGCGTTGAAAATCCTCCGAGGGGTCCTCCACGGTGATGTCCACCACATTCTTTTGCGATTGATAGAACTTGTAAATGGTCTCCACCAACTGGGTGGCCAGACCGAGTTTCTGGAAGGGCGGTAATATCAACATTTGGCTTATTCTAGGCCGCTTGTTCTGTGGATAGGCATAATACTCGTAGACCGTGGCATAGCCAGCTGTGGCATACTGGTATTGGCCATCTTGGTTTTTGTACTTCTCATAGCTGAAACATTAAAGAGATTAGTATAGGTAGGTAAGGCGCTCTGTAAGCTTACCAAACAAAGTAAGACCATTGCGCATCATCCGTGTCTATGTAGGAGGCGGCATCCACAAACCAGAGCACAAATGTCTGCAGCCGCCCAAAGAACTTTAGAAACGCAGACAACTTGTAGTCGCACTGATAGATCTCAAACAGCCGCTCTTGGCCACCCTCACTTGATTGTTGTTTGTACTCGCTGATCTTTTCCCCAAAAGGCTGAAACTTATCGGCCTTGTCCAGCGTCTTGAGAAACTCATCTAGATTAATAAAATAACAGCCATCTGGTAGGCTCTGGGCAATTGTGGCCACCACATCGTCGGCCTTGATAACACCGCCAGAGATTTCATTCACCCGACTGCCGTACTCCACACCCAAATAGATATGCAAAGGTCCGGCTGTGTATAGAATGCGCACATGCAAATCCTGATAGCCAAATATGGTCTCGGACTCGCCAAATATTTGATGAGCCATCGCTGGGCGGAAAATCAAGTCCTGCTTGTCGACATCCGTCTTGTCGCGAACTGCAAATTACATGGCGTTATCAATTGGCGGCAACTGGATAGCCACAGGCTCAACTTACTTAGCTTGAACTCTACCACCTCGACGGCATCTAGAACCAGGTGTTGATATTCCTCAATTTGAGCCATTTTATAAAACTTTTGGCGTCTACGTCTCCTTCCCAAAATTCGCGCGCGCAAAATTAGTCTGCAGTTGTAGGTGACCGCTAACAATCCTCTTTGCTTGAAATTTGGCTTTTTTTAAAGAGTGTTATTGTATGAGGAAACTAGCAGAGCCACTTTTCATTTATAAATAATTTGTTTAATACTATTTTGCAATATTTTCGCGGCTAAACAAAGACTGAAGCCTGAGTGCTGCACAGTGTGTTTAGAATTGGCCACATCAGTGTTGTAGAGTTTACCGTTGAACAGCGTGAGCGTGAGCATGGGCGTAGTCAGAAAGGGATCTACCAAGGGGAAACTTTAATATATTAAAACAGGAAATTTTATTTTAAAATCAATAACTTATCACTTGTATCAACTTTATATTCTTGGCTTTTGACTAGAGGTGTGCGAGCAATGTAAATATGAATGTGTCACGGTGTTGCACGAAGTTTTCGAGGGCAAACCGAATGTTTCGTGCTTGAGTATTCGTGATTCGTTCTAGCTTCGCGCGTGAATTAATGTCATACATCGTGAATATTAGTCTTACGGTATTCCCGAAATTAGTCATGTGACTGTTACAAATAACCTAAAATAAAGAAAGAAAAATGCTTCAACGCGTGAATCGTGCATAAATATATTTTATTGTTATTGTTTATTCTTAAATTTCCTAGCACGACAAGAAGTATTCTTATATGTTATTGTGCTAGTCAGGACGGTTATAGTGTAACGATAATTGTAAGATAGATTAAATTAATTTACAATTCACAGACAAAGTTTCCAACTAAAATAATAGAATAAGAGTTTAATTAAATTGGAATTGACTTTGTTTTAGATAAAGGAGATGATTAACTTAAAAGCTATAATATATTTATATATATATATATTTAGTTTTTGTTATGTTTTTTAAATGGTGTAGGTGATTAGTGAGTTTTTCTTTAAATAGCGATGCGCTTGTAACAGACTTTTGGTAATGTGGTAGCTGGATCCAAAAACGAACGGCATAACTGCGGGTCAGAACTAGCAAGATTAGTTTTTATTGATATATTATTATTAGTCCTCATTAATGCACTAAAGCTTAGCATAGAGTATAATTAAGACGGTTTTTTCGTAAATATAATTTTGTGTAGCATCGTCAAAGCTCTCAGATTTATATACGATTTTAAAATAAGGTTAAAAAGTTTGATTGCATGTTCCGTAATACGACTTCGTGGTTTAATGTTATAGACATACCTAGCAATATTTATTTAGGTTTGACAAAGTTCTGTCAACATTACTTGGTACAATTCAAAAAAGACAGTAAATTATTTCTTACATCTAACACAGAAGAGTGAGCAGAGAAAGATGGTAATACAAATTATAATTAATACACAAATTTCTGAAAGGTTTATAGTGGACGAAATTTGTTAGTCAAGGCTGTAGGTAGATCGGAGAGAAATTTCTGGTTAGGCGCAAAGGAACCGCAAGATTTATTTGGCATAACAGAGCTCAAGAGTAAATAGCACCTGATAAAAGTATGTGAACAAAAAGCACACTATGGCACGTCCGACGGTTCTTAAGAGATGGAAGATCAATTAAGAGTAATCTATGCTCGTATGGTGGAAGATGGTTGGAGGGATCCCAGTTGAGGCCGCGGAGGGCAAAAATTAAAAACTGTAAACACATAAACCATATTCAAGTATTGGTCGTACCAGTGAGACGTATAAATGTTCAGATACCGATCGTTAAATTCCTTGGCCCATCTTTTGATAAACCCAAGAACACCCATAGCTTTGTTAGAGATGACAGAAATGTGATTATTAAAGCTTAGTTTAGGGACAAAGCGTATGCCCAAATCGTCAACCACGTAAATGCGTTCGAGAGGCTTGTCATCAATCATATAGTCAAAAAAATACGGCTGTGTGCGATGAAAAGTCATACATTTACACTTTTCAGCGTTTAGAGGGAGGCAATTAACCGAACACCATGTATGCAGAGAGTTTAAGTCCAATTGAAGAAGGAGAGGATACATCGGTTCGTTCGTACATCACAGGAATGTGAGTGAAGCAATACATGAGGGATGTCGTTAATAAAAAGATTAAAAAGTAAAGGACCAAGATGACTACCCTGAGGAACTCTAGAGAGTACGCTGATGGACTCAGAAAGCGTCGAATTGAAACGGACACGTAAGGAACGGTCTGTCAAATAATCCTTTATCCAGTTACGAAGATTGGGAGGAAATCCAAGTAGATACAGTTTGTGAAGGAGGAGATCATGATTGACGGAGTTGAAAGCCTTGCTAAAATCTGTATAAATTACATCCGTTTGCAGTTTATTAATGAAACCCGAATTCACAATGGAAGTAAACTCAAGCAAGTTTGTAGAAACCGAACGTTTTTTCATAAAGCCGTGCTGAGATTGTGAAATAATTGAGCGACAGGAGTGCTGTATTTGAGAAGTAATAAGCATTTCAAATAGTTTAGGAATGTCGGATAGTTTAGAGATACACCTGTAATTTGTTATTGACGATTTAGATCCCTTTTTATGAATAGGAATGACAAAATATTCCTTCCAATCGTTGGGAAACTCACCAAGTTCACGAGATAAGTTATTTAATATTATTAAATAAAACATTGATTTTGCGAAAATTAACTCTACTCCATAAAATAAAGAGGGCATCAAGTAAGATTTTGCAATCAAAAGTCTAATATGTTGGGGTAGGCACAGCTTCGTTAAATTCAGGTTCCTTAACATTCCATAAGTTTTTCCAACTGCTCGAATAACATGATTACAACATGAAAGTGTTCCATTAAAAGTAAAGCCAAGATTGACAGCATTGTCAACATATTTAATTTCACTTGTGTTTATTCTTAGCTTTTGGAAGTGATCAGAATTTAGATTTTTTTCTGCCCATTTGTTTATAACTAAAAGCTCACTATTACATACATTTATATTTCCCTAATTCTATTTAACGGACAACTAACATAGATTTGAACATCGCAGTGGCCCAAGGACGGACCGTTTAGGCGCATAGCGCTTAGTTACAAGAAAAGTTGAAAAGTCAGATGATGTTACTACCGCTTGACTTCGATTACTAAGATAGGAGAAGAGAAGTTTGAGTGAAGTATTAGAGAACTTGTATAGTTTTGCCAAACTTTATACAGAGTATTTCATGGTTCACTGTATCAAACGCTTTACTGAAGTCAAGTAGAGTGAGAAAAGTGACTTTGCCATTGTCCGTCTGTTTCCTAATGTCTTCAGTTATTTTTAATATTGCTGTGGTACTACTCCGGCCACTGCGAAACCCGGACTGATTATTATTCAGCAAATCATTTGCAGCAAGACATCGTTTTATTTGGTTTGCCATGAGTTGCTCAAATGCTTTTGATAAATAAGAAACAATAGCAAAAGGTCGGTACTCAGTTTTTGATTTTGGGACGGAATTTATTTTCGTGATTTTCCACACTTCTGGAAAGATTGAATGAGTGAAAGATGTATTGAAAATATATGTAATTAGTGACAGAATTTGAGGTAACAATTAGGGTTTATACTTCAACTGGGTTATCAAGTAATAGGTTTAAAAATTAAATCTCCAACAACAAAGTGTACTGGGAAAAAATAAGCTGACATCACCAGCCCAGTCCCAGGTCATGAGATTAACTGGTTTAATATAATTTTCAGAGTTGTTAAACACTTCGTTATCTTCTAGAAAAAAATAAAATAAAAATAGAAAAGATACTTTTGAGTTATATAGCACATTTAGCTGTTCTCTCTATCTTGGTAGCTGTGGTGTAGGGGGTAAGGTATGAGACTGAAAGTCAAACAGACCTGGGTTCAAGTCACGGTACGTACAAACAAGTTTTTTTTATATATTGTATATATATGTAAAATTATCTAGTTATCATGATAAACACACAAAAGTGTGTTCAAATTACTTGATAACCAAACCAACCCTTAATATTTGAAAAAATTTCGGATTAATATTATTAAGGCCTACTGCGTTTGATTTTATCTTAAGAATAGCATCTAGTACATCACATTGGTCAACACAGATATAGATAAAACTAATATCACAGTTGTTAGTAAGTTGCACAGCATTTAAGTACGTGTTACATGTTACATCAGGTACACAGACATTCACAAAACAGTTATTCAGATTATTTGCATCAATGTCAAGTTTATTGCAGGTACTTTGTTTGCTTCATATGCCCATTTATTTTTTATTTCAGACGTCTGCTCGGTTGTTTTTGCTTCATGGAATTTGGAGCAGTAATATTTACGCTTGGCCGACGCAATCATGGTACTGGCAGTTCGTCTTAATGATTTGTATTGCACGTTGGTTAGTTCAGTACGATATCTTCTCCATTTAAGATAGGCCTGGTTTCTTTTTTGTATTGCAGATTCAATTGACTTGTCAAACCACGGTGGTTGACTTGGCTTTACAACTTTTCAGTTTTATCGTAAAGGTACATTATAGCCGATTGCAGTTTTTCAAGTTGTGAATTTACGGTGGGAAAGGAGTAAATGTCATTCCAGTTACATAAGTTAAATTCAGTATTTAATGAGTCAAAATCAATATTTTTAATTTCGTGAAGCGTTTGTGACGTGAAAGGAAATTCGCTCACGCGCATAAGGCCCACCGCACACGGCTCCTACCGTTATCGTAGCAATTTTACGTCGCACACTTGAGTTTGTAGGGGAATCAATGTGCGTGCTGCATGCGACTGCCATTGTCGTCATAGTCGTCATGCAACATCAAATCGTACGCCATTTGTACGTAAAATTGCTACGCTACCCTACGAGCCGTTTGCGTTGGGCCTTACTCTACTTTCGACTAAAATTTCGTGAATATCCAGACCATTAAGAATTTGTTTGCTCTTTTCACGAGTCACGAGTTCATCTCTAACCCATGCACATCTTTGCGGCACAGCTTTCTAATATCTTTTTAGATTTCACTTCTGTCAAAATCGATGTTATTTGTTAAACTTAAGTTAAATTTACATGTCTAAATTAATATTTTAAGCTTTGAGTTTTATTTCAAAATTGCGTCGTCTAGCAGGAAAAACCAACACTGTTCAACACTGGCCGAGGCGCAGCCAACTTAACACAGCATTTGTAAGCAGAATTTGTCCAGAGAGGAGAATTTATTTAAAAGAGCAAAACGCCGCGTTTAATTGGCTTTAATAAACGAAAGAAATAATAAATCAAAGGATTTCCAGCATTTTCCGTCTCCTTAACTGCAAGTACGCTTCGAGTTTCAAGCTAAGCGCGTCAGGCGACCTTTCACAAAAGGTAAGTACACAAAAATGCCTTGTCATGGCGGCCAAAATAAAAGACTCTCAATCTCATCATCATCCAGCTAAATCATGGATACCTATTTGTTTGATGGCGGTCGCATCACCAAAATGGAGGTGGACTACGAGCCAGCCTGCAATGAGAAAATCCCTCTGGCCAAGGAGTTGGCAAAAAAGAACCCCGACGCCTTTCACGAGGCCATCGAAATGATGCTGCAGCTGGAGAAGCAGACCCGCCTGGGCGCCGACATGCTCTCCTGTTCCCGCGTTCTGGTGGCCATTTGTCAGATCTGCTTTGATGCTGCCAACTGGAATGCTTTGAACGAATATGTAACCCTGCTGGTGCGTCGACGCTCCCAGCTAAAGCAGGCGGTGGTGAAGATGATCCAGGAGTGCTACACATATGTTGATAAGACGCCCAGTAAGGAGGTGAAGCTAAAGCTGATCGATACACTGCGTTCGGTTACCGAGGGCAAGATCTATGTGGAAATCGAACGGGCTCGTCTGACCAAAATGTTGGCCGATATTAAAGAGGCCGATGGCGATGTGGCTGGCGCCGCTGCGGTCATGGAAGAGCTACAGGTGGAGACATACGGCTCGATGGACAAACGTGAGAAGGTTGAGCTTATACTAGAGCAAATGCGGCTGTGCCTGCTGAAGGAGGACTATGTGTCCACACAGATCATTGCCAAAAAGATCAGCATCAGGTTTTTCGATGACAAGGCACAGCATGATCTCAAGCTGAAGTTCTACAATCTGATGATTCAACTGAATCGGGATACTTCGTTTTTGAATACCTCGCGTCACTATCAAGCCATAGCCGAGCCGCCACGACAAAAGGCTGCCATCACACCCGCAGAGTCCTCAACCAGCACATCGGACGACAAGAAGAAGGAAAAGGACAAAAAGGAGGAGGAGGCTTCGGAGCCAGCTGCACCCGAGCCAGAAGTCGAACTGACCGAGGCCGAGAAAAAGGAGCTAACTGATAAGCTGGTGTGTGCCGTGCTCTACTGTGTCTTGGCCCCCTATGACAATGAACAGAGCGACATGATGGCGCATTTGTCCAAGAACAAGAAAATCGAAGATGTTCCGGTTTACAAGTAAGAGATTCATTTTGAAAACAAAATTTTAATAATCGAATTGTGTTTTACAGAGAAATACTGCGCCTATTCATGTCCAAGGAGCTCATAAATTTCGAGACATTCAATGCCGACTTTGGTCTGGTGCTGGCCGAGAATGAAATGTTCAAGGATAGCACCAAACATGGCAAGAAATGCATTACCGAGCTCAAGGATCGCCTGATAGAGCATGTAAGCAAGGTACAACTATAAAATTTGGCAAGCCTTGACCTCTTTTTCGATCTCATTCCTGCAGAACATACGCATCATTGCCATGTATTACTCCCGTCTGCATTTGACCCGAATGAGTGAACTGCTGAATCTGCCCACCGATCGCTGTGAGGAATATCTCTCCAAGTTGGCCAATAGCGACACCATCCGCGTCAAAATCGATCGTCCCGCTGGCATTATCTATTTCACCACAAAGAAGAGTCCTTCGGATATATTAAACAATTGGGCCACAGATGTCAATCAATTGATGTCGCTGGTAAACAAGACCTGTCATTTAATCAACAAGGAGGAATGCGTCTACTCTGTCATGTGTGCTGTCGAGGATTAATAGCTTAGTGGAGAGAGAGAGAGTAGCATATTGATTTTAGAGTTATTGTGTTTCCCCCTTCAACCCCCCATATAAACATTCATAACTTAAAATGTTCTAACTAATCAAGCAAAAACTATAATTTGATTCTTTCCACAAAACTTTTGTATTCATTGAATGAACTACAATAATTAAAATCACAAAACTCACATGGGATCATCATTAAAAAGACTTGGAAATGTATACCAAATCGAAAGAATCCAAGTCCAAGCTGCTAACTTTATAGGGAGAAAACAATAGGTCCGTCTTTATTTATTTATTTATTTATATATTGTATTGTAAAAAACAAGGCACCTGGAGAAGATCGTGTTCCCGTGGAATTCATCATGAATGCCTCAGACAACTTCCTTGAAACCCTACTGCAGACCTACAACCACATTTACAATACGGGAGAAGTACCAAAAAGCTTTCAGAAGAATGTGATATACCCAATCTGGAAAAAAAGGAGAACCCACAGATGCGCAGAATTATAGAGTCATATGAATACATTTGACGATATTTTATGCGTTTTTGAACACAATAGATTTGGTCATAATATAAACAAGGACCTTTGAACTAACAAAATACACAAAAAATTTTCAAAAAAAATACATCGATCCTACTATCGAGGCTAAGTTCATTTGCAGAGGCAAATAAACTCTTTGCGAAAATCAAGCAGGTTTTCGCAAAGGGTACTCTACTGTAGACTGTTTGTTCGTACTCACAACAGTGGCGAAGGCTTTTCTGGAACGAAAAAGAAAACTATATCTGTTTTTCATAGACTTCAAAGCGGCTTTTGATACCGTCAACAGAAAAAGTCTCTTGTATAAATTGGGCAACATTGGAATATCCACAAAAATGCTCAATATGCTAAAAGGCTTATATTCTGATAATAAAACGGCAGTGTGGGATGGAAGTACTCTGTCTCAATGGTTTGATACGAATCTTGGAGTTAAGCAAGGGTGTTTGCTTAGCCCTTTGCTTTTCGCACTCTATGTAAATGACATTGCAGAAGATCTTCCTGGTGGTGCACAATTGCACGCCAAAATACTAATGTATGCGGACGATATGATCCTATTCGCAGACAGCCCAGAAATGCTTCAGTCGATGATAGACGCAATATAGATATTGCCGAAAATGAGATCTTAAGTTTAATAGCACAAAGTCGAAAGTAATGGTGGTTAGATCGGGCAAGGGACGACTGGCGCACGACGAACATTGGAGCCTTAACGGAACTCCGATAGACAGAGTAACGGAGTACAAATATCTCGGCATAACAGTCACGCAAAAAATGTCATTTCATAAGCACCTACAGCAAAAGTTGCGAGATTCCAAAGCCGCTTTAAACAGCACGTGGAAAACGCTTTTTAGCAAAAAAAAAAATGTAAGCGCCAGTACAAAATACAGAATGTTTCAAGCCGGCAAAATCAC